>JAPMOQ010031596.1:4132613-4150865 GCA_026543055.1 Argiope trifasciata
CTGAAGACTTACTGGCAGGAGAAGAAGAAGACTTACAGACTTACTGAAGACTTACTGGCAGGAGAAGAAGAAGACTTACAGACTTACTGAAGACTTACAGTATTGCTGGGGTAATAAGCTGTAAAGGCCACTGGACATTGATAATCACTTTTGATTAGTGGTTTTGTTACTCACCTACAGATCCTAAGGTTGTGAGTTCGATCCTTGGTGAAATTCAATTTCCTCATTGGCGCGAAAATGCCAACCTCTACATATGAAACTAAGAATATGGTTGGTTGTAGTTGTGTTCGATAGTATAACTGATCCATCCGTGGGGGTTCTTTTTCGATTTGTTGATCGATGAAGAAACATAATCAGCAAGTCTCTGTAGAAAACAACGACGTTTATTATACACGAAAATGCTAATGCAAGGATAGCAAATATACAGTCAAGATGAACTCAAGCAATTAACAGTAGCTCACAAGTAGTAATCTTTAGTAATAACAACCACAACATCCAAATCGGCAAGACAGAATTCAACAGAAGGAGGAAATTTACGTTACTTCATTCTATGATCCCTCCAAACGTCTGCAATTCGCCACTGTCTCCCCTCTTTAACTGCATCCAATGGCCAACTCACTACTACATGACTGGCTATTCCATACACGACAGAATGCTACTTCTACAATAAACTACCAGGACGCGGCACACAGCTCGGTTTAACAATCATTTGAGCTCCATACAACGTCTGCACTTCGCTGTACTATCCAAGTATACCGCCATCTCCTTCCATGGTTCATTACAAGACCCGTTTCAAGAGTCCAACTATTTGGCTTGAGATTGCTTCGCTTGTATAGTTCTCGGAAGGCGGGAAGAGGAAGTTTTGGACCAGGCAGGCTTATCTCGGTTCCTAATTACTCAGTTTCTAAAATTCTGGAAATTTCCAGGAGCATCCATTTTATCTCCAAATTCGTCACCAAGTCACCAAATGGTCGCTAAGTTTGTTGCCAAGCTCTGAGATTATTGACGCGGTACCCGATTAACACCCAACACAGCTGATCATAAAATGGTAATTTCTGGGATACTACTAACCTTGCTGGAAGCAACATTACAGGTTTGTAAACAAGAGAGAAATATAAAACAAATTAATGGGGGCTCAGAAATTTTCTGTTAGTTTAGTGTCTTAGAATTTTTTTCGCTTTCTCCAGTATTCATGCTATTTATTGTCCTACTCCAGCATAAAAAATTGAATTTTGAGTAACTAATACTTTCCATGGTATTTGCTCACGGCATTAAAAAAATATTAATAGTTGGCATGAATCTAGCCGAATCTATCCGCTAAGACATATTTTGGATATTTTTTTACCAATCAATTGAAACTAAAATTTGACATGGAAATGTACTTGTAATTGCAAAATCACATACCAACTTTCACTGATTTAAGTTTATGAGCATGCATACGAGAATACAGATGGATAAAAATAAAGTATTTGACAGAATTTTTTTAAAAACATTTAATGAATCTAGTTTTAGATACTGAATCTGTGTATAAAATTTTGTCTAGGTGGCTCTTCATATTTTGAAATTATCAAGTTTACCTGCACTTGAACAACCAGATGGAGAGATTTCATCTGAAAATTTAAAGAAATCCTTGAATTTGATCTAAGGACCATAAACAAATTTCAATATTCCAGCTCAAAATCTTTTCGAGTTATCGTTTTCACATAATATAAAGTCATCCTGTACATTCGATGCCACTGAGTTATCTAACGAGTTCGATGAACACAAGATGGAAAGGGGACGGGGAGAAGAGAAAAGAAAGAAAGAAACGACAAACCATCCATGGATCTCTACAGAGAATCCCATCGTTGTCCAACCCAGTACGGCTGTATTTAATGCTTTAGAGAAGCAACAATTAAACGAAGGGAACAAGAATACCTAAAAACAAATGGCGTCAACAGGGCTGAACTTACAGAGAACCAGTTCATGTTTATTGGGATTAAAACTGGCCTAGAAGTAGCGCGTAGTTTATCAATTTTATCCTTTAAAAATAATTACCGTCAACATTTATCTTCGCATTTTGGATGTTAGCCAATTATATAGAGAAAATTTTAACTTTTTGAAAACGTGAATTCGACTGGATTTTTACCTATATCTGCACTTTTTAAATCCTGAAGAATTTCAAATTTCTGGATTGTTTACGTAATGCTCAGTACTCTTACCTGATTTTTGTCGACTTCTGAGCTAACGAAATAATGCTACAGATTTGAATAATTTGAATTTCATGCATTTTATATCGAACGAAGTTTGAATTGAATTAATTTATTTTTCATGACCGAAATCTAGCTTAGTAACTTCGTTAGTTATTCATATAACGGTAAATGCATTTTGTCCTTGGCGAGGATTTAACATAACATTACTTTGTTCAACTGCTATGTAAAATCCTGAAAATCAAAATAAAATTATTGAAATTTCGTCATAAGAGATTTAAATGCGTTCAGTTATTTTTGAGATTTATTGGAGAGGTTACTAGATAAGGGTTTAGGAAGGACCATTTATTCAAGAATTCCATTTATATTTGGAATATTTCTGTTTCAAATTTATTTATTAGAACTAACACGTTATGCAAAGTAAACGGAAAGTGGTGGGATTCGGTTTTTGACTGCGCCAAAAGGTGCCAAAACATTTCGCCAAATTATACAAAATATGCTCAAGTACATTATTATCTATATCTATCTATACTTATAATAAAGCTCAATGTGTGTGTGTGTGTGCGTGTGTGTGTGTGTGTGTGTGTTGGCGCTCTACAGGCCAGACCGTTGGACCTACAGCTACCAAATTTGGTACATGTATACCTTGGAGGTCCGGAATGTGCACCTCGGAGCCCTTTTTTCGAATTTTTAATTAAAATTTGAATTAATTAAAACTTAAGCGAAATTTCGACGTTTTTCCGCTATAACTTCCGAAGATATGATCGCATAAACATGATTTTTACATCAATTTAAAGATTAAAAAATTAGCCTTCTAACGGTATCAGTGTTTTAATGTATAACTTAAGCTTCTATTTTTAACGAATTTTTAAAGAAATATTTTAACCGTTTTTTTAGCACGTGACTAGATAAAATAAAAGAATGCCGGAAGTTCAAATAAAAAAAATTATCATCGCAAAATAAATCTACAGAAATGCAACTTTCAGCACGTGGCTGGATAAAATAAAAGAAATATAAAATGTGATATTTTCTTTGAAAAATAAATGCAAAGCAAAGGTTTCTACAATCGTTTGCAATATCTATATCATTAACTCAATAAATCTTCTTTTTTTACGGTAAACCTGATTGAATTTTGACAGGATATGCATTGAAATCCCGACTTATGGCATATTTATGAAATCGTTTGCAATATCCGTACATTAATTTTTTTTCCCTTTCTCGCATATTAAAAAAAACAAACATATTTAATATTTTGGCAACATCATCGAAATTTTTTTTAATATTTTGGAAGCATAACCGATGGTTAAAACTGACTGATTTATAAAATTAAAGAATATTATTAGGAAAAGGTGTACTTTTAGAACTTTCCGTCCATCATTTTAAAGAAAATACTAATTTCAGGTCAATCAATGCCCTGAATTACTTCAAGGCTAATGAATATGTGATTTAATTGAAAATTTTAGAACGCTTTACTCATGGCGAACCAGCTGGTCGCCAAAGGCGGCTAGTCTGTAATAAAAAGATTTTGAAAGTGCGAATCACATGCTATGTAGCTTGATGATTAAAATCCAAATATTGGCGAAATTTATTTAGAAAGCTATTTTTAATTTTGACAGTTTAATATGACTTCAAACATTATCAAATAATAACAATTTAGTTCAATACGGCATAAAATAACATTTTACTACAGTATGCAAAAGTTCTTCTATTTACTTTGTTTTGGATCGAATTTTAAATTGGTAAAACAATGGAATAAACCCTATTAATAAGTAAAATTTATATTTTAAAATATTTTTTCATAAAAATAATTATCAAATCAATATATATATATTATTTTATAACTGCTTTTGTTTTATAACTTTTATTTCATCAAGAAAAAAATGGAGGAAACAGTGCTTTCAGATAATTAATTTACGTAAACAATTTCTTAAGCAAAAAAGTTATAAAATCGAAAACAAATCAATTTTCATTCCATTACGAGTGTTATGTAAATTAAAAATTATGAATTATATCTTTTTTCACATTTAGTAATTAACTCAATAATAATCGATTTGTCATCATATTAAGATGAATACGGATTATTTTCAAAATATAAGATAATACCTACAAAACTCTAGCTATTTTTAAGTACATATAAATATAAAATATTATTTTCTCTAAAATCTAACTATTTTGAAAGTATAACAGGGATTATAGTCATTATTGTAAGAACTTAAAGATATTTTACCAAAAGGATTTGTAGATCAAATTCTAAAATAATAATAGTTTAATAATTTGTATCAATAGATTTCACAGAAATCAATTTTGAGGATTTAAATAGATATTCTACCTAATTTTAAAAATTCCACATATTAATTTGAAAGCGATTACTTTATTTATTCGTGAATTTATTTCATGCTACACGGTGAACGTTTACTATACCTGCATATGTTTGAAGAAGTAACTCAATTGACTAATAGGAAATAATTGTCTAGTTTTTGGTGATAAATCAGTGATTTTAAAAACATTATATTTTTGGCGATTATTCGGGGAAATATGATTACTACACAAGTACCTCATTTTATCAATCATACAGGTAGTAAACATGAATAAAAGTAGTATGGTAGATATCATACAGGTAGTAGTATGAATAAAATTTTCACTAGGGGCAAAAAATACGTGAAAGATTTTTTTTATAATTCATAATAAATATAAAGTTAAATTAAAAACAAAATGTGTACAGAATAGTCATTTGATACAAAATACAAGACGCATTTTGGAAATGAAATGTATTAAAAAAATCTCAAAATGTTATAAGATAAGAATCTGTTGAATATAAAACAGCTGAAGCTAAGCCATAGCTCACACAAAAGTACTTATCTTATAATAGAAAATTAATCTTAAGAAATTTATAAAAAATAAAAATGTAACTTATTCGTTAATACATTCCTCGCTGTTAGCGAATTAGACACATAATTATCATCAAACTGGGATTTTTATCAATAATCTGTTCGTATAAGAAAAAAGTAAGAAAATGAAAGCATTCTACGAAAATACATTATCGTAAATAGCTAATCTATGAATAGTTTTTTTCAATTTATCTAAATGATCACCTAAATTAAATTCTAGAGCAAAGACGTAAAGTAATTATTGGAAGATCAGATCTTAATGTCACTAATTTTTCCTTCTTCACTGAAATTCAACTTTTAAAAGTGGTCTGATTTTAACATTATCATTTAAATTTTCTTTTATGATCTAAAAAATAACAAACATTTGGTGCAATATGCATAAACTGGGCCTTGTGTGATTAAACCAAATCAATTAAACTTATGAGATTTTCGGTTTGTGAAGTTTATTTTATTAAAAAAAGTGCAAGAAATGTAGGAAGGAAGAAAAGAAGTTTCTAAATAATTAGAGAAAGAAGTCATCAAGACATTTGATTTTTAAAAAAATTTACTTTATTTTACTAAATATAAAGTAAGCATCTCATTTTCCATGAAAAATAAGCAATTAAGAAATTCTTATTCAGAATTCCTATTCATTTAAGAACGATAAACTGAATGAAATATTGAAAGGAAATCTATTTCACATTTTCCACTTTTTAATCGAAGATGTATTATATGTATGCATTCAAATATGCCCAATTATATTTATGCTTTAGTGCAAATATTTATTGTTTGGCTATTTTATTGTCATAGAGTATATTAAAATTTTTTTCTGAAAGTTTTAATCCCGAACACAATCGTTTAGTTCAAAAACTAGGTTAGTAAGTCTTTTATTATTATTACATAATTAACCATACATTAAAAAAAACCATAACTACAAACATAAAATGTGGCAATCTGGAAAGAGTTCAAATTCTTATTTAAATTAAACAAAAGTGGGATGTTTCTAAAAAAACATTCTTTATTGTCATCTGTCTTTGACATTTAACCGATTTGATAAAGATTGGCAAAGTCTTATCAATTTTGTCTACAAGATCGAATAACAATTGTAAGATTAACTGTAGATTTGGGATTTATTCATAAACAAGAATTTGAAGACAGCGAAATGAATTAACGACATTGTGGAAATGACAGTATGTTAAAAAAGTAATAGTGAAACAATGTCACTTTAGCTCAAAATGCCACAATAATTAAAAGAATTAATAATGTCACTATTCACGTATTAAATTAGTGGAGCAGCAATATTTAACTATGGAAATTGAATTAATTAAAGGCACAATAAATGACTAATTGCTAAAATTTAAAACTATTTTCTTTGTCAAATGGAACAATTTGTCTTTTTTATTAGTAGGAGTTCAATTAATTTCATATTCATGGCAAAATTTTTTAACTTAAATTTTTTTTTCTTTTAATTATAGAATTAAAATGAATCTGAATTTTAGAGAATTTTTCATTCAGAACATTTTTAAAGAACGAATTTTTACTTATCTCATTGTTTGAGAATGTAAAAGTATTCTTGAAAAATAATTAATAAATTGAACCATTTCTATCTAACCATGGAACATAATTATCAGATTGAGAAAATAAAATTTTAAAAATCAAAATTTAGATAACATCTACACCGACCCAACCAATCTGCATCGAACCAGTTGGAAATTTAATGACAAAAATTCATTATGTACATGCAGAACAAATGGTGATTAAATACGTGAATTAGCAACTTTTAAATTTTAAAAAACTGATTTAACAGTGGAAAAAGGAAATGCTCTTGCAATCCTCCAAACCCGAATAATTTAAAATATAAAAGAATGATTACACATCATGAGCTAAATGTTAAATCAATTAAATTGGAAATATAAGTTTACTAATAAGCCTTTTTTAAAAGTAACTTTTACAGTAATTAAAACTGCTACTATTATGATTTAAAGTAAAATACAAATGGCCACATAACTATAAAACATAAACAAAAGAAAAGTAATAAAATTATCTAAACGCATTTAGAATATAAAATTATCTACCATTCGACAATATAAGCACCGAATTTTACGGTATATTATACAAATGTCAGAAATCCCTGGGCCTTGAAAATGAAAACAAAAGAAAAGTACGAGGCACAAGCAGTTTTGGCAAAAGGACACATTTTATTGAATTTTTTTGTAATAAAATATGGATTATAAAGTTCAACATAAAAACATGGATTATAAATTGAACATAACAGCGTATTCGAGATAAAATTTATGAAATGTATTAATTATAAATATTAACTAACCCATAATAATTAAAATATAACTAATTTACATAATTAGAATTGGTTTCATATAAAAAACCATTCCAGAAGCATATGATATATTAATACGATATTCCAAGTATCAAAGACGCAGTGAATCTGGTGTAGAGGTCCAATGTTAAAAATACGAATGACTTTTGCGCATGTGAGTGAACTTGGCAATTAAAATTTTGTATAAATTAATAAATATATTAAAGGAATATTTTGTTTTTGAAATAAAGAGTATGGAATAATTCAGAGTAACTATAGTATTAGTATTTGGTATATTATTCAAAATAAAAATAAGAAATAAGATAAGTAAAAGTAAATTCATTTTGAGCTTTCGAGACTCGAACTGAGGATCAGCAAAAATCGTTTGAACCGCTACTGCTCTATTCGAAATATTTAAAAAAAAGTAAAATAAAAATAAAACCATTCTGAGCTTTCTAGACTCGAACTAAGGACTAGCAAAAGACATTTAAGCGCTCTGCCGCTGTAGCCACCAAGTCACATATTCCTTGAAAGCCCAAGGGGTCTTTTTTACTTAATACGACATCCTAATATCAAAGACGCTGGGAATCTAATGAAAAAGACCAATGCTGAGAATACGAATAAAATTTGCGCATTTACATGAACTTGGTAATTAAAATTTCAAATAAAGTCCTAAATATATAAACGAAATATTTTATTTTTGATAGAAAAATTGTGAAATAATTTAGAGTAACAATATAATTAGTATTTGGAATGTTATTAAAAAATAACAAGGAAAATAAAAGGAAATCCATTTTGCTCTTTGGAGACTCGAACTGAGGACCAGAAAAACGCTTTTGAACCATCTGCAGCTCTAACCACTATGTCACACATTCTTTGGGAGACGGTGGGGTCTTTCCTACTTAATACGACATTCTAAGTATCAAAGACGCTGTGAATCTGGTGAAAAGTTTAGTTTAGTTATATTAACGTCCCGTTTTAAAGCAACACGAGGGCTATTTTGGGACGGACCTCGTCATTTTGAACCACGGTCAGATGACGAGGACGACACCTCAACTGGCACCCCCCTCTCCCCATCACGCCACACCAGTGGGAGGACATTTGGCCTGACAGATTTAACGTGCAACATACCCCTTCACACGGCGGTTCTTTGGTGAAATCGAGTCTCGAACCTAAAACCCTCCGGTTCCGAAGCCGAGACTTTAAAATTTCGAATAAATCCGTATAAATATTAACGAAATATTTTATTTTAGAAACAAAAAGTGTGGTATAATTCAGAATATTTATAGAATTAGTTTTCGAAATAGTATTAAAAATATTAAAAAAATAAAAATAATAAAAATGAACACATTTTGTGTTTTCGAGATTCGAACTGAGGACCAGCAAAAATCTGTATTATTTAAAGGAGGCAAATATCTAAGAATTTTAATTACTGTGAAAAAGAAGTGGGATGTGACAGTTCGAATGTTTTTTACGTATTTTCTAATAAATATCTTATCTCTCTTCCTAAACCTCATAAAGTTGGGAAATTTGGCCAAGAATGTGAGCGACGTAAATGAATTTTCAATACGTAGTTAAGATAATTTTTTCCCAATAGATATAAAAGTAATATTGACGCAGAACTAAAATTTTAGTAATACAGTTACATAGTAAAATGTTAATTATTTAAGCAATCCCATTTTGGGATTATGAGGTTTACATGCATGTGAAGGTATCGATCGACAAAGGGCAACCCTTAGAAAGATATTATTCAGTATTTATAAGAATTTATTCTTTAGATTCTAAAACTTTGAATTAAATTTTATTTGTTAAGTTGTTACATTTTTGAATTATAAGGCTACGTCTCATCGTTGATAAATCTGATCTAAATAAACCTAAATTTAGATGATAAATCTGATTCGAAGTTTTTATTTATTGATACATTTTATGTTTTATAATCATCGTTGTGTTTTGTAATTTTACGCTTTGTTAAATTATATTCGATTACTTGAACAAACTGATTTCCTTTCAATGAATTATTTGAAAATTTGAATAAAATCGATAAATTTCGTGTAAATAGTTTATACCGAATTTTATCCTTCTAGCAATTTTGAGTCAACCTTTTTCTAAGTGGATAGCAAGAAAAAAGTATTTTTGTCTGTATGAACATTAATATGATAACTACAAAGCGAAAAGGTTTAAATGTGCAAAATTTGTTACATATATTTAACAAAGATAAGTAAAATATACATATACGGAAATTTGGAACCAATTTTATCAAGAGGTTAATTGTCTTTGAAGTTAACGTGATTTGAGTTATATAAAGTGATAAATAATGTATTATGAAAAAAAAATTCAATCAATTTTGTCTTGCAAATGGATAATATTTATCAAGTTTTATTTTCCTGAATATATATTAATATAAATTTTATAAACAGCGTCTCTTGTTTTTTGAGTAGCGCCAACTAGGGCCAAGAATATTACAGCTACTTCATGCTTCACATTCGCTTGCACAACCTGTTTTTACAGAGTGGCACATTCCCACAGATAGAGCACAGAAGAATAGTCATGCCCGAATCTGGACAGCCAGATCATGGGTAATGCACTCTACTTTTATGCCAGGACCCTGGATCCATATTTTTTAACCTCCCTAAATCCAAAGTATACATTTTTTGAATCGTTTCAGTGAACACAAAAAACCGTTCGAACTGGTCGGATGAATTTTAGCATATGGGCTTAGAACTAAATTTATAGTTCCTATTAAGTTCTGAGGGAATTCTATTCAAGGGAAATATAAATATTCATCTGTTTGAATATAAATCAATACAATAACTACAAAATTGAGAAAGCTAGGCTGATAAAACAGTGTAGATGCCTATAGTGTAGATGCTATCTATAGAGTAGATGCCTACCAAATTCAAAGTTCAGCAAGTGTTGACAGTCTGTCGATGTATACTTTCAGAATCAGGCAAACACTGTAACTATTAGAAAGTCAATGGCTTAAATATATCAAATTTGGTACGCGGATTTAAAACTACTATTGTTATTCAACGATTTTCGGGCACTATTAATAGCATTCCAGATATTAATCACCAAAAAACTACCATGGATCACTCGATAGATTTATCAGTTAAATTCATAAAGCAGTTCTTTCGTATCAGTTGTTCGATATTGTCATGCAAGATGCTCATATAATCCAGAGAGAATAAGTAAAAATTTTATGGGGATCATTCGTTCTTGTTTAAAAAGATATCTTTTGCCATTTTAGAAATTCATTACTTTTACCAGCATCAATCTACTTAAATCGTTGATTAATTTTATTTATTTATTCTATAATTAATTTTATTAAGTTATTCGCAATTTTTCTGCAAATCTTAAGGTTTTATTCTAATATTGTTCTAAATTCAAAGTTTTGAAACAAAAATAAATAAGTTTAATAGGAATAGAGTGGACGGTACAACAGCCTAATACGAATGAACAGATTATACTGGCTATCCTCACTAATATTAGGAACATACATACGTGAAAAGGCAAATCGCTAGACTTCACACACACCCTATCTATTAAGGGACAAACAATCAGAATTTTTCGAATAATAATTATAAAGAAGAACATTATCGTTTTTGTCAGGTTCAAAATACTAAGAATAAATATGAAATTTCTCTAGACTAAATAAAATATCATTATATAGCCAGATTTATTATTATAGATACAGTCGAATCCGGTTAATTGGACCACCGGATAATCGGACCAGCCGCTTGATCGGACCGAATTTTAAAGAACCGAAACAAATCCTATGTACATAAGCCTAATATTATTCGCTTATCTGAACCAAAATTCCGTTTAAACGGACCAAAGAAGGTGGCAAGGAAGATAAAAAAGAGGTACAAGTCGCCTGTGTACAGCAGGAAGTCCGAAAGAGAAAAGAACCAGTGGGAGGTGAGCAAACACTTTGTTTCTTAGTACGGGGAGCTCAGTAGCCGCGAGGAACCACTGCTTCTCCGCTTTTCGGGGAAATGAAATCCCATGTAAACTAATTTCTTTGGAACACTTTAGTTAGTGAACTATGCTTGTCTTGTCTCCCCTGCCAAAATGCCTGGAAAGAAACATCCACCTGGAATTGCTACTTCCCAGGACCACAGCTTTGGTACAGCCAATGGACATGGGCATCATTAAAAATTTGAAGACCTTTTATCGTGAAAGGTTGGTTAATTACGCCATTGAAGCAATTGAAGAAAGTTTGCTGACCTCATTATCATCAACAGCCAGAGAAGTCAGTGCAAAGGTCAACATCTTACAAGCAGTTACATTTTTGGCCGATGGCTGTTGAAATATAAGCAGTGAGACAATTCAGAACTGTATTTCTCACTGTGGCTTTAAGCATTTGGTCTTGGAGGTGGATGTGGACATAATGATTGAAAATGAAAATGGTGAGGGAAATGGGGAACTTCAACAGGTCAAAAATTACGAAGAATTTCTATCCATCGACAACGAGCCTCAATGCTACAATGAAAATGAAGATTACGACGCTGAAATTGTTGCCCGAATTACAGCAAAACACACTACAGCATCGGAAGACCAGGAAAGGGATGATGACGCCCCTACTGAGTTGGGGCAAGTGACAGCACAAGATGCCAGGAAATGCAATGAAACTTTGCGTCGCTATTTCATGCAGGAGGGAAATGAAGGCAGTCCCATTGCTGGGTTAGATGTTTGTAGTGATTTTGTTCAAGTGCAGTCCGTCAACAGAACGAGTCAGATCACACTGGATAAGTTCTTCAAGCGTTGACTGGAATTCGATAAGAACTTTTTTTTATTGTGCTTCGCATGCTGAGTATCGTGTAGATCGTTTCGAAGAATTTGTTTGTAAATTTATTTTTCAATGAATAAAGTTCATAAGCAACAGTAGTTATTGTTTGTATGTTCACCATACGCGCGTGCCGCACAGTAAATGTCATAATGACATTTTAATATGTTACGTATAGCACGTCTCGTCTTGTAGCATAGGGCATGTTCGTGTAATCGGACCAGCCGGTTATTAGGACAAAATGATCGCGTTCCGATGTGGTCCGATTAACCGGAATCGACTGTATATGTTTTTGGATTTACGGGGATTGTCTAGCCCAGCTAGACAATTCTGAAATTAGTAACAACAATAACGTTATTATCGACTTATCATTAAACACTGATTCATGCATATATTTATATGAGATAACTCTCACGCTATTCCAATGTCATTTAGTACGATACCATTCAGAAATCTAGTAAATAATACAATAATAAAATGTAACAAACATTTGCGAAAAAGCAAAAAAAAATATTGAAGACATATCAGTAAGAATTTCTCTTTCGACATTAGATAATCTAGCATCTTTTGTGTTCTTTTTCGATCCCTCTTTGCCTTCCCTGAATGGACTGAAAAAGTGCAGAGTGAATAGATACTCGTAGTATATAGGAACAGCAAATATTCAAAGGTCATAGCAGTCCACGTGCACAAATGATGCAATTTAATGCAGTTTATTCTAAATAACATAAAATAATAAATTTAGTATTCACTTTGGAAGCCTTTTTTCCTTGGATTGGACTCAAAATTTTGGTATAGACAATTTTGGACACTACACCAGATATTAAATTTTATTTTTCTAACTTCTTTCTAAGGAAAAAATCTCAAATTTAGAGCCTACAAAACCCCATTGTAATACATCTCATCCAAACTATGACCTTTTTCACTCGAGGACTAGAATTAGTTCTTTACCTGTCAGTTAAATGAAAGAAAAGTATATACAAAGCGAGACACTAAAATTTTACGAAATACAAAGAAGCAAATAAAAACATATAAATTGAATAAATAACAGCACTAGAGGTGCTATTCAGAATTATAGATATAAAGGTAAATAAGATGCTGTACCAACATTGAATCTCTAAGATGCTTAAATAAATTTTCATAATTGAATTGTATATGAACTATATGCATGGGTTTCAGTATCCATAATTATTTCCAAAATTACACACGTTTCATATACTGTTATTTATATATAGTTATGTTGCTATATTATCCTGAATTTGATTTTAATTAATCCCTTGTTTAATATTTTATCTCGCTGCTTAAAAAATTCTTATAAGTTCTAAAATCAATAGATAGATCAGTTCTTTCTGAGAAGAAAACCCAACTTATTAAACTACGCATCTCTATCCTCAGTATAGTAGCATGCATGAATAATTGGGTCACGAATATTTGAAAACAAGAACTTCTTTAAAGCTTATTCAACTTTATTTTATAATTCATTCAAATATTAAAATAACAACCTGATTTTAAACAATCAATCGTTTTGAAACTAAATCGATAATATTATTGACGATAATTTACATCTAAATCAGATGACTTTGAATTTGCTGGAATAATGTATTATATATATTACTATATATATTATATATATTACTGTATACATTATATATATTACTATATATATTATATATATTGCTATATATATCATATATATTGCTATATATATCATATATATTACTATATATATCATATATATTACTATATATATCATATATATTACTATATATATCATATATATTACTATATATATTACATACATAATGATGTATCATTATATATACATTATTAAGTTATTAAGATTAACAATTAACAGAGTAAATGTCTAGCTATATATAGCTTGAGAAATGTCGATATCGCCAACGTCTTGAAGCACAAAAATATTGGTGTTTTCGTCGCAGTTGCAATGGGAACTATTTTCCGGCATGCAATACACTATTTAAAATATCTATTGTAGTTTCTTTTAAATTCTCTGAAAATTTAACCTATTCATTTCCATTGCTCTAGCCTGATATTCAAGACACTTATTTAGATAGATACTCTCTTCTTTGCTACCTCTTATTTATAGGAGTAAGGGATTATCTAATTCGGTGGAAGAATCGGTACAATAAAAATATAGGTATGAATCGCAAGTAAGGCATCTGACAGTGAATGCGTTAAGTTCAAATTTCCATACTGTATTTAGATATCGTCCATCTAATCAAGAAATCCTTTTCATTCTGAATATTCAATTTAGTTTACTTACACATTATTTTCGAAAATTTTGTTGTTTGCATAAAAATATTTATATTTAAATGTTACTTCCTTTTCTTTTGTCAGCAGTTTTACTTTTGTTTCCAATTAGTTTTTATTTAAAAAAATTGAGACTTGGTTCTCCCTTTTCTTCACATAAATAATCTTTCTTCTCATAAAATCAAGACAAGATATTTAATTTTACTATAACCAAAGACGTAACTCAATTCTTAGAAACATAAGTATAGAATATAAAAATTCTTGGAATTTTTCCTGTAACTGGGCGCAGCGAGAAATTGCCAAGTAATGTAGAACACCGCCGAATTTCTTACAACCTTCTTCAATGCTTCGCTTGGTGACTTGGCTCACATTTCTTTTACGTTGGCGACATTTGTGCCCGAAATTTCTAAATATATTCAAATTTCTAAAATATGCACTTTTTGCTTCCAATATATTAACCAATGACAAAACAGAAATTAAGAAAATACTGTAACAACAGCATCAAGTATTTGAAATTTAAAAGATTTGGGAATGACAAAGTGATAAATAATGTATGATTAAAAGTTTTTTCTTCGATAAATTTTGTCTCGCATATGAATAATATCCATTAAGTTTTAATTTCATGAATATTTTCATAAAATATAGTTCGTAGCACCCTTATTATATAATGATTATGAAATGCAATTTTCATGATTATGTCAATAAAATAAAATTCCTAACAATAACATATCAAAAACTATTTAACGTTGCAGATTATTTAGAATTTACATCGGATCTTAATTTTTAAATTCACCTACTCATTACCTTACTAGAGAATTCAAAGTTTATGTGTTCATGATATCCTGGAATCTTTTTTACTCAAAATGGAGAATAAAGATTAAGAAAGACAGCGAATACCCATATTAAAATGCGTAATAATTTAAAAAAACAATCTAACTGTATTTCAAAATACTCGCGTTTTAATTCAATAGTATTATTCAGTTTAGTAAATCTTTCGAAGTTGTTAAACCAAAGTAAAATGAAAGTAACACCGTTTTGCCCTGAAATTCGATCTTGGGAAACAGGCCGCTCGGGAGGAATTAGGTAATTTTTATTTTTGTTCTTTTGATATAAAAGCTCAGAATTTGAGGGAAGCCGTTTTTTTGCCTCCTTTTTATCCGAAGGATCACATATTTTATTATTCAGAATCTTTAGCGAGTAATTTTTTGAGAAGTAAATATTGTTGATTCCAAGAGCAAATACGGTTTGAGCAAGCTTGAACAGTCTCACCAGTAGTGCTTCTTGGGAATTTTTTGGACCTAATGGGTAACATTACTTTTTTTGTGTGTTTTTCAAAGGAAACAGTTTGATTCATTTAGTGTTTTTTTTTTGAGAATATTTCTGGTATTTCTGTATGTGTGAATTTCAAAGATATCTAAATATCAAAATGAAAAATCTGTTCATCAAAGTGATATGATCGATATCATTGACGAAAAGTTTAAATTTGAGGCATTTACAGAAGGTTTATATTTCATGGAAGTTCTGACGGTTTTAAATTGAATAATAATCTAGTCATTGTCTTTTCTTAATTATAAGTAAAATCATTTAGACTCTAAATTTAGAGTAATCTCCTTAAAATTTTCTCTCGTCTTTGATAGTATGAATAAGACTCCTTGAATAGTATTGGTGTACAACAATTACAAAATACAAAACTCTTGGATTAAGTTAACATTTAATGAATCTGTTTTGCAATTCTCGGTGAATTTATTAATTTATCATTGGCATATGGTAAATAGTGTGTAAAAAAATTAAATTTGGATTGTAAACTTTTTCATTCCGATTGAAACAAATTTGACTATTTTCATTAGCACAAGCTCATAAACCGAACTTGATGCTATTAAATCTTAGTTTTCAATTTGTTGCCTTTTCATGTTCCTGAAAGTGGATACGCTCCATCCATTATCGTATTTGGCTGAGTTTGTCTATAATATAAATGATAAATTTCTGTGCAGATATTTAGCAAAGTCTTTATTTTGTAGTTTTATTAACTTGTCTTCTAAAAGCTGTCTAGACTTCCTCAAAATTGGATTTCACTCAAAACTTTACAGAAATATATAAATTTGGTGTAAAGGTCATGTACCAATTTCATTCTAGTCCAAGTCTTTTGAAACGATTTTTGTCGCAGATATCCTCGAAATGTTTTCAAACTCGAGAGGCTTGAAACGAGATGCTTCAAAATCTCGAATTCGAATTTTTAACGATTACTATACGTTCTCCATTCTGTATATATGGAAAAACACATACGAATGATATGCAGTTTTAGTGTTTCGTTATTGATCACCAAATAAGAAAGTAAAATCCAACAGTGCAGTTCATAATGATAAGCATTCGGATTCACGTAATGTGTCAATGTAAGGAAAATTCAGTCTTTTATCGCTGCAAAGACGGGTGTGGATATATGTGATACTTTTGTTTTGCAGGTATCTGGTTTTTGCCAAATCACAGCTTTACCAGTCAATGCCAACCACGATTAAGCGAATGCATGCATGCCTTACTTGGCTAAAACCACTGATTAGCTATCTTCAGAATGAAGACCTTGTTAAAAGATGAGAATGCAGTGGTGGAATTATACAGGACATCAGCCAAATCGTGGAATCTATTTCAAAGAGAATGCTGGCTTAAACTATGGAAAGCATGAATTCCTATTCAACTGTTGTAAGTAAACTATTTCGTTACCTCTATATTTTACAGGATTGAAATCATTTTAAAACTTGAAGAGTAATTGGCATCTGTTTGAGTATTTTATCTAAATGTTGTCTGTTTAATTACATGCATTGGCAGAAAATAAGTTGTTTTATTTCTCTTATGAGCCTTCAATTCAATATGGCAAATTTTCTCTAAGGATAATATTTTTTAGTCTTATTTCATTGTTATAACGATAAAGAATCTGAAATCCTTGTTTTATAGATCTTATTCAAAGGAAAATTTTGAAGCATTATATTTATCCTTATTCAGATAGTTACTTTTAGATAGTTTCAACAATTAATATTAATTTAACAGGCTTAAGCCTACATTGCATCGTGTAGTCATTTGACAACTCTTTTTTATTTGCATTTATAAGCTTCACGGGATACTTCACAGGGCAATAAAGAATGGTTTGAAATCCTTATTGAAATGCTATTTGTTAAATATTAACAGAAAAACCGATCAGCAATAGCAATACTAGTATTAGATAAAATTCTATGCTTGGAGCTTGTAAAAATATAAAGTGGGGGTTCTATGAATATTATTAAAAGTACTATCAAAATATTTGTTGAATTGTAAAAATATACTTGTAAAAGCAACTTTCATTGAAGAATTGTTTCGCCTTTTTTCCTTTTATCCTAAAGAAAAACCTTGGAAGACGCGCTTTGTTTTGTGGTGAATTTTATTTCTATTTTATTTATGAAAATCTTTTTGAAGTTGAGATCCTATAAAAATGTGAAAATAGTGTTCTGAAATTTTGGTTACCTTGTATATTGAAAACAATCCCAAAGAAACGAAGAAAAAAAATTGGAATCTTTTTTTGTCCTTTTTTGATTGTACTAAATATCAGCAAATTTCTTCTAAAATTTTAACTTACAAATGTGGAAGTATATTTAATATTTTTAAAAGTAAAACTTTTAACATTCTTATTTTATATTATAATGTATAAGAATTTTCAGATCCATATTTTCGAAATGTTTAAAATATCAATTTTCATTGGAAATTAACATTAGGAAATCAAACTTTTATTTGCTCAACTCTTCAAATGCTTACTGAATTACAAAATGGTGTATATATTTGAGACCTACATTTGGAGAATAGATA
>JAPMOQ010031604.1:0-12318 GCA_026543055.1 Argiope trifasciata
AGTGACCTGTCTGCGGCCTAGACACACAGGGCCTACTCCTGGAGTTATGGTTTGGGGAGCAATTTCGCATGACAGCAGGAGCAATCTCGTGGTTATCCTACGCACCCTGACTGCAAATTTGTTCGTCAGTCTAGTGATACAACCTGTTGTGCTGCCATTCATGAACAGCATTCAAGGGGGTATTTTCCAACAGGATAACGCTCGCCCTCATACCGCTGTTGTAACCCAACATGCTCTACAGAGTGTCACATGTTACCTTGGCCTGCTAGATCACCAGATCTTTCTCCAATCGAGCACGTATGGGACATCATTCGACGACAACTCCAGCGTCATTCACAACCAGCATTAACCGTCCCTGCATTGACCGCCCAAGTGCAACAGGCATGGAACTGCATCCCACAAACTGATATCCGACACCTGTACGACACAATGCATGCACGTTTGCATGCTTGCATTCAAAATTCTGGCGGTAGCACCGGTTACTACATTTCACATTTGAAATGGCTCTTCTCACCAATGGCTCTACCTGTGATCTTGAAACTTTAATCAATTAAATATGTTACCTAGACAAATGTATTCCTAAAATGCCATTACTGTACAATAATTTTTTCTTGGTTTTGGGATTTTTTTTTCCCATCAGTGTATCTGCTTACCTGTGAACTCTGTACCTGAAAAACGCAAAAAAAAGTTTTGTTTAGTCAAAATTCCTTTCTGAGTTCCTTTTTAAAGCTGAAGAAGGAAGAAGATTTTTTAAATTTTGAACTGTAATGATGAACAGATGAGGATAATGATACCTAAAATATCATATCCCTCTCCAAATTGCCGAGCTACAACTACGGCAAGATGTTTGACTAACGAATTTAACGTCCACAAAATCCACTCGCATATCGCTTCTGCAACAAAGTTGGAATTTGAAAGTTTCATCTTCCAACCCTAAAATAAAAGACTGCTAAAAGTTTCATCGATGGAATTGATTATTTTGTCTTTACATAAAAACAGAAGATTTCTAAAAACCTCTGGATAAAGTACAAAAATCAACCTGCACATTTGTATGCACTTGTTCGAAATAAATCGAATCGCAATTAGTTAAATACATGAAATTTTAAAAGTTGAATTACAGATCTATCCTTCAACTTGAGGAGATACTGTAACATTTCAGGAAATGCAAATGTAATTTTGTATGAAATATTAACACGAAAATTATAGATTTACATCGTTTCAGACTATAAGTCCATAAGATTGCTCCCAAACTACATATTATTAAATATGCGTACATTGTTATTTTCCTCATTAGATTCTATACAAAAATTCGGCTGTTGTGTAATTATACAACAAAGTAAATTAAAATAAACCAAATCTTTTTTTAAAACATTAAATGGGAAAATAAGTAATCTTTTTCTTTCTATATTAGCTTCTATCGATTGAATGACATTTTAATTTAGGCAGATTACAGACACCAATTTTTACAAATGTGAAGGCATGGCGACTACCTCTTTTATTACAGTGCAAATTTTCCTGGTTTGTAAAGGTAAGTAATTAAAAATCAGTCTGATTGGCAAGACTCATCGAAAGTAGAAACAAAAGCAAAGAGAGGAAATAGCGTTTTTGTTAAAATAAATACATTTCTAGTTTCTCTAATGATATTGCGTTTTTATTTTACAATATTAAGAGAGCATTTATTAGGGAAAAGTCACAATTTTAAACGTATTTACTTTACCATTATAGAATAAAGACAGTCAATTTTTAATACAGATTATCATTTATAGATATTAATACTAAAATATTTTCTCAAATATTGAATAATCTTTGATACTCATATCCATTGAAGTTGAACATGATAAAGTTTACATAAATGATTAAAATTTGCAAATTCTCTTTCGAAAAATCTTTCAGATCTCGCTACAGGGCATGTCTTTGGAACTAAAGCTACTGAATCTGATTCTTAGAATTTTCATGTGTATTAATTAGAAACGTATAATATTTTAGATTTTCATTATTTTTAATTTAAAATTAATCAAAATCTTCGTTGCAAGAATTTTAAATTTTTTTATCTCAAACTTATATAATCAAAAATTCCTTCAAATTAGCGTGTAGTCATATAAAATTAGCGAAATTATGGATTGGATAAAGAATCGAATTTGTGAATGAAAAAATAGCTTATGCATGTCGTCACCAGATGGCCATGTATCAAGAACCCTTGTAGGAAACATGTAAATACATTTGACATCAAGTAGTAACCGGAAAACATTTGTGAATACCATGTTCACCATACATTTGCTGCTGCTTAGATCTCTGGATATGAATTCATGTTTCATCCCTGCTTACCTATAAAAGCATTTAAGTCGTCTTACAACTAGTGGCAATCCAAAAGCTTTACTTAATTTTAAAAATAATGTTTCTCGCCATGTAGAGTATTTCCACATACATATTTCGGGCAGCTATAAAATAAGCCACCTTTCGATTTATCATCCTTCTGTTCGAAAATGATGGACATCATGTAGAGCATAAAATATACGGTGCCCGGATGTCGCATGAGCGATCCCAGAACTTAGCGACGAATTTAGGGATTGTAACAACAAAATAGATAATACTCGAAACTTCTAGAATTTTGTAGATCCTTCCATTAAGAACCAAGATACTTCCAGATGTTCAATGATTCACCTAGAAGTTTATAGCTCCTCCTTCCGGGAGCTACAAAAGGCCGGTATTCTCAAGCACCGAACAGTCCCAAACTGAAGAGTAGTATTCAGTTGCAAATTAAAATATTAAGTCGGCAGCTAATGCAAGAAAATACAGAGGAATAGTTTAACCTCTGGAGAGATCGTAGAGCAAAGCTCCGAAGATCCCCTCTCCCGCTGAATCCTGTCTGGCTGCTCTGTTTGCTATGAAACTTGTTACTACCGGATTTCTTCTTTTGGGCTACTGTTGTTACTGTGTGTTTGAGTCGACTGTAATATTTATCGCCTTTGTGCTATCCTATCTTCCTGTAAATAAACGTCGCCGTTGTTTTCCTATAAAGGACTGTTCATTGTGTTTATATCATATCATACATCCACTACGCAAACGAACCGTTGGACGGTGAAATCCGTAACAATACATAGAGTGAAAGATAGCAAATTAAATTAATAAATTTCCTGAGTCCGTAGACTCAACGAATAGTTTATTTAGAAATTTTAACTTTAAATTTAGTTTACAAAAAGTTCATTGTTTGGAGTTCATTGTTCATTGTTCAAGTTCATTGTTCAAACAGTTCATTGTTTGGAATCGGGGCAGTTTTTGATCATTGTAATGTGCGTATGGCAGAGTATGGCGTCGGGACCGGCGGATCCAGGGTGTTCGAATTTAGATTCTGTGGAAGATCCACTTCATTCAGTATTTAATGGGCGTCTGTCAAAAATCGTGCTTTTTCCAGTTGTTGAGGTATGAAAGTTTCAAAATCAGTATTGGTCCTTGTTTTTTTATACCATCTGACCACATTTTATGGTAAAGTCAGTCAGAATATCCATCTTATAATTTTGAAACATAACGCCAAGCCAATCAAAGATCATAGTTTTAGTAACATTTAAAAAAGAATAATCATATTTCATTTATCATAAGATTTATTTTTATTGTTTTATTTACGTTCAATGAAAAAATTATTTTTATATAACAATATAGATTTCTTCTTCAATAAAATCTCTTAAGACTAGTAAATCCGAATATATTTTTGTTCTGAATATTCGATGTTCCTTTTATCTGAAATCTCTGGCGTTCTAGAAATTCTTCTGCAAACTACCAAACATTCCTATTTTGATAAGAATACCTTTCAGCTTGAGTACACTAAAACTTTGGAAATGATCCTCTAAAATAATGATGGAATTGTTGCTAAGACACGTGTGCATGCAGTTCCGCTTGGAATACGAATCATCATTACGAAAATATATGTGTATTCCTCGAGTGAATATGCAAAGGATGGAATGTTCTCGGTATATTTATTCTTAGTTGTGACCAATAATTTCTGTTTACTAAAACATCAGATAATGATTTTATATATTACCCAATATAGAAATTAAATCTAAAAATAATATTACGACTCTTTTTTTCTTAGCAGAAAAGAAAATCAATATTTGTTTTTCGATTAATGTTTTATTTTCTATCACTACTTGAGCATCATAATAAATAGTATAAAATGAATTAAAATTTATTGCCCAAAACATTGTTTATTGATAAGGTTTTGAATTGATTTCTCTATCTTTGTATTAATTAAAAACTGTTTTGAATTATAACAATGATTTTGTTTTCGCAAAAGTATATATTTAATATAGTTGCAATACGTGATTGTATATGCAAAAAAAATGAAAAGAATTGTCGTAAACCGTGATTAAAATATTCTGAAAATTTAAAGTAGATAAAACAGAGAACATAAATAAAAGGAAATGGTATTACTTAAATGATGAAATTGGTTATTGTGCTGTAATATATCTAGTTATAAGAGGTTAGCAAGGTAAAAGGCTAAATTTAAGTTCACTTTTAATTAAAATGAAATTAAAATATTTTGCACTTTTTGTTAGTATATATCTACTACCTATCTGTGGTGCTCGAGTCTAGATCTCATAATCTACCCTACAGAGCATTTTGCATGATTTTTTAAAAATGCATGTCATAAGTAAAACATAGAATACCTTCCAAAGACCGTGTGCATTGAAGAGTTTGGGTAACTAAATAATTCTGATTTTAATCGCTTAATGATATCATTGGACTTACAGAACATGTATATTTGCCATTAACAAAATTAATGCAAAGTTACTATAATATCAATCACTTTACTGCATTAATATTTAACAAAATTGAACGTTTAAAAATATTTTTATAATTTAGGAAATCATGAATATTAAATTTATGTTTATGAATATTATGTTTAAGAAATTTAATTGAAATGAATAATTTTTTTACTTTAACTAAATTTGTTAATTGTATGTGTGTAGGGGGGAAGGAGGTGTTATAAATTTATTTACAAAAATCTGTGAAGTATTTTGATCTTTATTTGAGGAGTAAGTTCATTACCGATTATAAACTTGGTTTAAAAAGTAATTTTTTTATATTGATTTTTAAAGACGCATAGGATTTGGTAGCAAAAGAAAGTCACTAAAGAGAAAATTCCCTTGACTTGATTTAAAAATCCTTTAGATTTAACATTGAACATTTGTAACATTGTATTTGGAATTAAACTTATTGTTTGCCTCATACTATTTTGAAAGGTAATATTTGAAACAAGAATTTTTACTTTTCAGTTTGAGTCAATATACTATCAAATGGATAATTTGACTTTTCTACTTCTCCTTAGAAAAATAGCAAATGTTAGTTTTTGAGGAAATGTAAATATCATAAATGAATGATTTAAAAATAGAAAGATGTTGAGCTGAATAAAGAGAAATAATAAAGTCTTAGATTTTAAACAGAATCCTTGGGTAAGGACATGTAGATCATAAAATTAATACCTAAATGGCGATGAATACATACATACAAACGTGCGCGCGCACGTACATATATATATATATATATATATATATATTAATTAACAAAATAAGACAACCGAATCAAAATAATCAATAGAAAAAAATAGTCAATAGAACAGGAATCCGGCCTGAAAACTTCGTCAGGAGCCACTTTCAAGCAAGGATTCCAAATAAGGGATTTTTTCTGTGAGGCATCGATGGACAATGGTCAAAAGTATTGACACCTCGTGGTCCGAAAATCCCTCGAAAATGAAGGCAAAAGAGACATGCCAATTTTAACAGCAAAAGACAAAAACAAAGCAAAACATTAAAAACATCAACAAATGAAACAAATATATATATATATATATATATATATATATATAAAGTAAAACTACATAAGAGAAATTACAATTAATGACAAAATTAAGAAAACAATAAGTTCACAGACCTGTCCAGCCGTTCTTCCTTTCCAATAATAACACTACAGTGTAACCAAACATAAATGGGATTTATTAGCTCCATCTATTTCACTAATATTTCATTATTTCTTTTTTTTAATTAAAATATTGATATTACAGTAGTTTTTGGGAAAATCATTATTGTTTAAATTTTTAATAAAACTATTTGTTGCTTTTATAAAAGAAATTTTGTAAATTTTGTTATTACAAATTGTTTTAATTTTATTGAATTGTGAGAATAGTTATTGTTATTGAATTGTGAGAATAGTTATAACAAATAGTTTTATTAAAAATTTAAACAATAATGATTTTCCCAAAAACTACTGTAATATCAATATTTTAATAAAAAAAGAAACAATGAAATATTAGTGAAATAGATGGCGCTAATAAATCCCATTTATGTTTGGTTACACTGTAGTATTATTATTGGAAAGGAAGAACGGCTGGACAGGTCTGTGAACTTATTGTTTTCTTAATTTTGTCATTAATTGTGATTTCTCTTATGTAGTTTTACTTTATATATATATATATTTGTTTCATTTGTTGATGTTTTTAATGTTTTGCTTTGTTTTTGTCTTTTGCTGTTAAAATTGGTATGTCTCTTTTGCCTTCATTTTCGGGGGATTTACGGACCAAGAGGTGTCAATACTTTTGACCATTGTCCATCGATGCCTCACAGAAAAAAATCCCTTATTTGGAATCCTTGCTTGAAAGTGGCTCCTGACGAAGTTTTCAGGCCGGATTCCTGTTCTATTGACTATTTTTTTCTATTGATTATTTTGATTCGGTTGTCTTATTTTGTTAATTAATTTATATTCATTTGTATTTTAGTTGTAGCTGCATTTGCGCTCTCTAAATACAATGATTGATTTAAAAACATTTTAATTCTTAAAACTAGTTTAATCAGTAATGATTTTTAGTTTCGATTCCGGTTTTGGTTTCGTTTCCGTAGTTACTTCTGTTTCTGTTTCGTTTAAATATTTCTTTCATTTTGTGAACTTTTAGCGTGTAATTCTGAATTGAGTTTTAATTTCGATTTCGACCTATTTGGTTTCGTTTTAATTTTGTTGATCAAGAAATGTGTTTTGATTGTTTTAATAATTTTATGATTATATATATATATATACACACATACATATATATACACATACATATATATACACACACATACATATATATACACACACACACATACGGAGAGAGAGAGATAAATTGTAAAGCAGATAATCAATCACTCACCTCTAGTCGTTAGTCAAATTTCATTAATTTTTATTGTATGCAAAAGCTAATGACTGTTAGATATGTCATCTTTAGTATTTGGTTTTTCCTTACTCAGAGAAATTTCAGAAATATTACTTTGCTCTAATTTATCCATGGAAAAACTCCTTAGCAAAATCCCCACTTCATCAGTCATTGCACTGAACTCATACATTTTAATTTCATGATCTCTAGATAACACTATCTAGATATATCATCTATTACGTGTGAAACCTTTAGATTGTAGTACCTCCCTAATTGATGATACACTAGATGTACATCATCTCCTTCATTCTATTTTTTATATATATATTTTACGCTTCTGTAAGACTCTACGCTTTCTAAGACAAATCTCGGAAGCTGTATTTTATTGATTTTTGCCTGTAAAAATAAACATTAACAAAGTTCCCTAACCCCCACTACTCTAAAGATTCCTCAAACTTTTATTTCAATAGAACAATCATGATTCATGTAATCAATGGGTTTTACTCTTCTTTCCTCAAATACGAATTGCTTTCCATATTTGACAAATTCCCCTGTTTTAACAATTGGGATTGCTCTTCTCAATTACTTTCGCCTCTTTGCAAGC
Organism: Argiope trifasciata; assembly: GCA_026543055.1. Taxonomy (NCBI): domain Eukaryota; kingdom Metazoa; phylum Arthropoda; class Arachnida; order Araneae; family Araneidae; genus Argiope; species Argiope trifasciata. The sequence continues at coordinate 7,782 of JAPMOQ010031604.1, forward strand.
ATAGCAGAATACTTTCAGTTGCTTAGAAATAAGCATTTCGAAATAATATATTTTATTTTTAAAGAATGTAATTTATTTAAAGTTCATTGGCATGAACATTAATTCTGTTATAAGATCCCCAAAGGCAGTTAGTGAATTTTATTATTATGACGCTAAATTTCGGAAATCAGATTTATACTTTTGAGAGAAGTTTCAAATTTTGATTATGTATATTTTAAAATGCAACGTCGACTTACCTTTGAAATATGCCAGAGGGCAGTTTATTTGATTAATATTGATTCTCTGTGGTATCTTCTGAAAATAGGACGAGAAACCCTCTGTATCTTAGATATAATTTATTTCACTAAGTATTGGGGCTGTTGCAGTAGAATCGCTTTTGCATATTGTTCAGAAGGTATTTGGAAATCACTTCTCAGCTCTTTTGAGAACAGGACTAGAGGGCATAAAGAAATTAGAAGTTTTGTCAATATGTCAATAAACACTTCAGCGATGTTTCCTTAACATAATAGAATTTCAAATTTCACTGCATCTGGCTCCTAATAAGGAAGATATATGAATAAATATATTTTAAGAATTGAAACTGTTCGATTCAGCAATTGGAACATTTCATAATAAAATAAATTACAAAACATAAAGGCTATTGAACTTCTAACATAAAACATTGAGTATTATAAAATGTCAAATATAGTTAATACATAATGTCAAATATAGTCAAATATATAATGTTAATTGTCAAATATAGTTAAAATTAAACAAGAAATATAACCGAATATATATATATATATATATATTCTTTAATTTTTAAAATTATAATTTGGGGAAATAGGATTTTAATGCAATAGAGTGCTTTGTTGATTTTTTGGTTCAGTTAAAAAAGTTTTTGAATTAGAAACAGAATTAATTTACTGGTACTTGGAATTTTATACAAATAAAAATTATCTATTTCCAATAATAATATTTTTGCAGCGAGGAAAACAGTATTATAAATCTGCCACATTGGTTTGATTTTCGCCTTAGTTAAAAAAAGGGATTTGAAAGTGGTTTTTAACTGATCCTAGCAATGAAGGAATAGTATCTATATAGGAAGCTATAATTGAAAACTATTCTTACAAAACTATTCTTCTCTGTATTTGTGACAAAGTAGAAATAGGCATGCATTCATCCAACGTGGATCCAGTAAACTTAAAAACATTATTTACCTAGCTTATTTCACCGATATACAGTATTCTCTCTTTGGATGGCCTACAGAAATTCAATTTTAAAAGAGATCTGATGAATACCAAGATGCGGCAAAAGAAGAAAAAAATTCTTTATTTTCAGGTAGAGTGTAACATTCAAAGTTATGCTTTCTATTAGCAAAGGAAAGGATTGCGATTCAGTAGTATATTATGAGATCATAATATAATATCATATAGTTCCTGAATGTTCAGGATAGTTCAGATATGCTACAAATTGATTTCTCTTACCATTTTCAAGTTTGAACAAAAAATATGTCTGTAGACAACGAAACTGTTGTTTCAGTATGTATAACAATAACGGATATCATCACTTCTTTTCAAATATTCACTTTTTTCCAATAATTTCCAAATAGAATCATTTTACAATGATAATAATGAATCTTAAAGGATTTGGCGAAGAATTTTAAGAAAATATGACAAAGCACTTTTTATATCCATAATGCCAGCCACTGAATAGCGACGCAACATAAAATTATTGTAATGTTAATGCTTCTTAATAAAGAAATGATGGACAGTGGAATAAATAAAGAATCGTCAAGAACTTAGGGGGAAAAAGAAATCTTCGGGGTTCTGTGGTGATGACAGCAGAAAATCTAACGAATTTGTGAAAACAGACCTGTAAACAAACTAACTGCAATCCGTTTGCTTTCAACGGGAACCAATGTAATTAAAAGTAGAATATTACTAATCTGAAATATCCGTTTCCATTCCAAATTATTATTTGATTGAAGCTCTTATTACAGGTCCTTCGCGAGTAGGTACCTGCATTTCCCGAATTCCCTTTGCGATGCTGGATTTCGAAACCTTGGTCCTTAAGTTTTTGAATTAAACAAACTGTTTAGCATATAAGTTTCTTAAAATTTAAATGCTATATCAAGGAAGTGTGAGCATCCCAGGAAGGAAATTATATGTCCTTAAAGGCAATGATGTAAATGTTCTATAGATTTTAAAATTTTAAATAATTCATTACTTATTTTACAATTATTTGTTTCTTATTTGTCCAAGCTATTACTTCAGTAAGCGATAATTTGTTCGTAGTTTATCTGGGTCCTTTATTATTAGCATCAGTTAAGAATATGAATCCTTGTAATTTTTTTATTAGTGACACTGATGTAGCAAGTAAATAATATTATAGATTTTTAACAGTATAAAAGCAGAAGATTTTGTAAGCTAGAATGATGAATTGAACTAATTATCCATAACTTACCATAAAATAAGTATACGAAGACTCTCAACCGTCAGACGGTTCCAAATGGTTAACATTAAAAATCTAGTGAAATTTTTAAAATCTAAATTTCTAGTTTTAGCCTGCGTCAGCATTTATTACTCTATAATCACTATTTGTCAAATTCAGATGCAGCGTTCTGTTGGTGACTTTTTCTTGATTGTTTGCCACAGAAGAAAATAAAAATATATGAAGCATAACAAATGAAAATGAATCTTCTTAATGTTATATCATAATTATATCCAAACTTGTTTCGCAATCAGAAATAATAAAATTCAAGCAAGAAAAGAATTCTTTAATTTTTTTTACTTTCTCGTATACGAAGTATTGAAGAAGAGATCTGATGACTTTCTACGTTTCAGACGTCCCTGATTTGGATGACCCCATTTTTAAGTTTAGGTTTATATGTTTGTCTGTCACTTAGTCTTCTTGTGGATCTGGGACCTCAAGAACGAGACTTGTACAATATTTCAAACTCACTTTGGACTGGATGACTAAAACTGAGTTACTCGACGAACTGAGTTACGATATAATTTCTAGATTTCCATCAAAGTTTTAACTGGCTCCATTCGCATATTTACTAAATAAATAAAATTTGGTATGCAAATCTATGGTATGAACGATAGATAACTATAAAATTTATGTAATCAAATCCTTTAAGTGGTTGGCAGCTTCTTTGTCTATACTTTCGCAAACATGTAAATGCAATGCGAAGATTTTTCCAATGAAATCCTGTAAATTAGTCTGTAAAATAGCTTTGTCAAAGTTTAGTGTTAATTAGCTGATAAAAAGACTCACAAAATACATATATTCGCAATAGCTTCAGTAAAGATGCCAGGCCCATGCCAAAGATCTAAGTTTCGTAACTATTGTTCACCAATCTGGCCTTATCTATGTTCTAAAATTTTATCATTATTGTGAGGAGAATTAAAAAAATTGTTGAAGAATATACGAGAAATTATGGGGAAGATAAAAAACGAGATATAGAAGGGAAAAGAGCATAAAAAGAATATAACAACAACAAGGTAAGGTTTCTTAAAAAGAGTAAATATTATATCACTTACAATTCAACCATTATGTGATTTATAATTATTTTTGGTCTAGATGCTCTTTCAAACTCTCTAGCCTGTACAGACAATATTAGAAGCTTAAAAGCAGAAATTCTGTGATAGATAATATTTTTTATTCCAGATGCTCTGTTGAACCTTATAGCACTGTAAGCTTGGGCCCTAACATAAGCATTGGAAGTTTTAAAACATAAAAAGATTGAAATTTTTACTTAAAATTTTGGCATTGAAATGAAAATAATACTGAACTGAATTGTGGAAAGTTCTCTACAAAAACAAAAAAAGGGGCAAAACTGAAGTCAGATTAACTTAGTCATGCCTCTTCACTGAGGCATGAGAAAGCCTTCAAAAAATACAAAAAATTCATGTTATTTCTTCTTCCTCCAAATTGTACTCTCACTCGTCTATTTACAATTCGATCTGAAAGCGTTGATACCAACAAGTAAAAACCGAAAAACTTTGCAAATACTTTTCCGAATTTCTCAACATCAAATTTTAAAAGACTTGACTTGCATGCTTGCTATTCTCTAGAAAGTAGTGTGCAATATTCTTCTTTCATCAATGGTGTTCTCTCAACTAAAGGAGCATTGTTTGTTGGTTGAATATCAGCATAAAATCTCACAAGAAAGGAAGTAAAAAGGCGTTTTCCAGAATACATACCAAATTTCATGTTTTAGTAATGCAGTTTTTCTCAACAATTCGACAGTATATTGGCACCAATAGAAGTTCTTGGAGAATCACATGTTTAAAATACCAAAATTCGAATGTAACTGTAACTGAAATCCTTCATGTTGATGCATTAAGTATTCAAGATTTTGAATGCGATCAAGTATACCAATTTCATTTTGTATTCAAATGATACACACCCTGAATGTTTCTGCCTTATAGCAATTCTAAAAAGAACGTTTGAAACGGCAAAAACACATTTGTTTTGTTTCGGGGAATTCAACAACTTTTATCAAAGTTCTGGAAACTTCCAATTGTTGTGAAGGAGCACAAATGTAAAA
>JAPMOQ010031612.1:0-12587 GCA_026543055.1 Argiope trifasciata
TAAAATAAAATGCATTCATCAATAATAACTCCATATAAATATTAAAATGACGGATTTGTGATATTTAGGTGTACACAAACAGGCTTGTTTTCGCTTATCAGGGAAATGCGCTAAATAGTTGCTCAAAAAAGAATGCTTCTGATCCTATTACACCAAAGGACATTACAAATGCAAGGCATGATGATATCTGAATCAATATAGATTTCAACTTAGAATTGAGAAAAAAGGAACTCATTTACCTTTACAAATCCCCGACAACACGGACCAATGACATCTAAACTTTTCCCTGTGTTTCATTAATTTAATCAACAAAGTGAGAATCGCCTATAGGTTACTGTTTTGAGGGCTTGTATCGTGCTGCTGCTCATCTTAAAGAAGTCGTTCTAGAGCAGAAATTGGTTGAACCTCTTCAAAGTTATTCAAATTTGAACTGAAGTGAGATTTTCGTCGACAGAATATCAAAAAAAGAAAACCGGAAGTGAGTAAAGATAACGAGGGATTGTTAGTTGTGAGTAATGGCCGGATCTTGAACCCTTTACCGAATTATTTACAAAACTCTCTACCGAACTCTTTACCGAACCTTACTGAACTCTTTACTAAACGCTTTATCAACTTTACCGAACTCTTTACTAAACTCTTTAACCAACTTTACTGAACTCTTTACTAAACTCTTTAACCAACTTTACTGAACTCTTTACTAAACTCTTTAACCAACTTTAGAGAACTCTTTACTAATCTCTTTAACACACTTTATTGAAATCTTTATTTAACTCTTTACTGAACTCTACTGAAATCTTTACTAAACTCCAGTAACTCTTTAAATTCTTTACTAAACTGTTTAATTTTAGAAATTTGTGATTAATTTAATTTTAAAACCCTCATTAGGAATTTTAACTGTTAATTTTGTTTTTAATTTATTTTTAATGTTTTTGTCTGTCTGTGAATAAATGGCATGTACTTTTAAATCTTTTTTTCTCCTTTTTCCAAATTTTACAGGCTGTAAAAAAATCTCTTCAGTTTTTCTGTATTCATTCTAGGCATTATTGATCTTTTTATGCTAATAAAAGGTTTATCTTGATTAGGAGTTTTTATGAGTTATTTCCTAAGCTCTAGTTTTATACATTGAGGAGGCAAGACGATTTTGCAACAACAGCAACCGAAGGCTCTGGAGGGAAATTTCCTCACCCTGAAAAGATTTCTCTTCTTTCCTTAAACATAGCCATAAATTTCCCTAATTTTTATTGAATAAAATTAAATTCAAATTTCAAAAATACCCACAGAGTTGCACACTTATATCCTAAAAATTACTATATGTGCAGAATTTGATAGATGTAAGTTAAACAGTCGGGTCTGGAATGCACCAACACATGCACACACATGTTAACCAAAAAGTGTAAATTGTTTCATATGCAATTGTCTTATATCGCCCCTGTATGCAAATCGTTACGTAATTTTTCGTGAGGTTCTGCTTCGATCTCGTGATCGGAAGTCGTCGGGTAGGCGGTGACTTCCGGTATGTTTGATAATTAACAAGATGTTCCGCATTTGATGCCCTATCTGAATAGAATGCTCTCATAGCTTTAACTCTGTAAATAGAATCCTCTGATGGTTAATTCTCTCGACTTAAACTCTGTTAATTTAATTTTAGAAGGCATGTATTAGCTGCTCGGAGTATGCAATTTATTTTACTTGTTTGTTAAATTATGTATAGGCATGATAAATTGAATTGATGATGAGCAGTTTTAAAATAAAGAATGATTTCTTCCGAAAGCATTATTTTTATGTGACTTAATACACTGTGAAACTCTGCAGCAACATAGCTGTGGCAAACAACGCACACGCACGTGCGCAAGCATATTCAGCATTAAAATAGATAAAAGAAATATGTCCTTAAAGTAACCGGATAAAGTCTCAGGATTTTATTTACAATAATTTGAACAAATTGCAGTTGTCTACATATAGCTTGTTTAGAAAACACCACATGACAACCTAATCTGAATCCACAGTTATCAAGCTATTTCAACTAACTTATCAAGCTATTTCAAACAGTAAATTAATCTATATAAATAAAAGTGAATGTTTGTTTGTATGTCTCTTATGCGCTGCCTTGCCTCTCATCCTATTAAGATAAACCTTCGACCTTGCACTTACGTGTAGGTTATAGGCATAATACAATCATCTAAAGCAGTGATTCTCAACCTGTGGAGCGTGCCCCACTAGGGGGGGGAGAGCACACTAATGGGGGGTGCAAGCATACCCAAGAAAAAATGTTATTTAAAAAAATTTATTAAGTGACTAGAAGGAAAGAACACACATACACACACAAAACAAAATACATTTCGACATTATGAATCATTACCTTATTAAATTAATACAACTTACTACGTTAAAAATAAATTTAATAATTATTAATGACTTCCTTGGGCCTGTCTTACAGAACAAAGTTTTTCGAAGGAGGGTTTTATATTAGAAATAGACACTCTCAGTTCTTTTTTCTATATTTAGCTGAGATCTATATTTTGTCTTCAAAGAAGCCACCGTAGAAAATCCAGTTTCACAAACGTAAGATGTTGAATATGGTAGTAGAATGCGAAATGCCCTTGTTTTTAGTGCAGAAAACTCATCATACACTCCTGCCCAAAACTCTAAGAGTGATTTATTACTAAACTGTCTTTTGGTTTCGCCGCTTGCCGTGAAATCTATGAAGGTTTCTTCCTCTTTAATTAAGAGTCCCTCAGGAGTATTTTGAAATGAATCCCTCACCCACTTGTAACTTGATATCAGTTTGTCGGCAGCAAGAGAGTGCTTTTTAAAATTATTTGCTAGCATTGCTAAATGATTTTCAATGGTTACAAAAAAAAACTTTTACATGTTGTTCTTCAGCCTTGTAATTTTTAATACAATCATTCAAATGTGCAAACATTGTTAAGTCTTCTTGCTTTAAATTTCTGCTCCACAATTCCAATTTCCTACAAAAAGCATTAATTTTATCACTCGTATCCAATATATGTGTATTTGCTCCTTGCAGTTGAAGATTTAAGTTAATTTCTCGAATATGTCGACCATGTAGCTCAATTTCATCACAAATAAACTATCGCGAAAATTCTCAGCTTCCGGTCTGTTTTCCTCTTCTAGGAAAACTGCGATTTCTTCTCTTAATTCATGAACACGGTGCAAAAATTTCCCTCGTGATAACCATCCTGCCTAGCAATAAAATAGTAACGTTGAATGTACTGTACCCATGTCTTTACAAAGAGTGGAAAAGATTCTTGATTTCAGGGGTCTCATTTTTATATAATTTACTACGGTTACAACCGTAGTTAACACAATATTCAAACCAGGACTCTTTTTATGGAAGCCAAAGCTTCTCTGTGGATCATGCAATGTGTCCAGACGCTCTGTGGCGATTTTTGTTTCACAGGTGCATATTCCGACACAGTTTTTCCATCCTATGTTTGCCTCGTTCATAAAATTTTTTGAGATAGCAAATAATGTGAGTGCTGCTGCTTTGAGTTCTATTGGTTTGCAGAAAAGTAATTCTTCTACTACTGACAAATCATCACAAAATCTAACATAGGCAATGCAATGAGCATCTTTATTACTATCCGTTGCCTCATCGAGTTGTATTGAAAACAATTTGTCACGTAACTTCGACAAAAGCTGACACTCTACATCTTCAGATATATCAGCAATTCGACGGGCAACAGTATCATTTGAAAGAGGTATAGACTGCAATTGTTTTGCAAAATTTTCTCCAAACATAATTTCTAAAATCTCAATTGCGGCTAGCAAAATAAGCTCTTCACCAATGGTGTGAGGCTTTTTATATCGGGCTATTTTATATGAAACTTTGTAAGAGGCAGTTAAAGCTTTTTCATTGACAAACAAAGTTTTTTAAACAATGATTTTTACTTTTCATATGATTTTAATTTTAATTCGAAGATTTCTCTGTGTTTCTTTACGTATTCACTATGATGCGTTTCCAAATGTCGTTTAAGTTTATTAGGTTTTATGCTGTCAGCCGCCAACATTTTTGAGCAAATGATACACAAGGGCCTTACTTCTTCATTTACTTCAGTACTAGTGAACCCAAAATTTAAGTATTCTTGAAAATATTTTCTTGATTTTATTTTCAGAACCACGCTCGTCTGTGTACTTGTTGATGTTTGTCTATCGTCTAATGCTGGCTTAGGCCTGCTTAAAAATTTATCCATGATTCTGCGTAAGTCTGCAGCCGTGAATATTTAATACGGTGAATTGCAATTACAAGAAAATATATATAATTCACATTCAGAATAGATTCAATAACGATAGAAGGATCGATTTGAATGAGATTGTCAGGAATTGAAATTGGCGACATAGAACTTTCTCCTACTTCCTATGAGAAAACATTTGTTCACATCCGCGCACGCTCCTAACTTAACTCTAAGCTGACCAGACAAATCGACACTTCTCGCAAAACCATGATAATGCCCGGCATGGCGGGATGCAAGAGCAATAAAAAGTTATGGAATTCTTGCTTTTTCAGTGCTGAGGATCTGTGTTCTAACATGACAATAAATTTTCGTATTCTTGGTAATTTGTAAAGTTTAAAATTAAGATTGTAGTGTAGGCTCAGCGCCAAAATACTCAAAATGCATTATTATTGAATATATTTTATTGTATGCGGTGGGGAGGGGAGGGCACGATGAAAATTATGATTGCAAATTGGGCCGTGAATACTAAAAGATTGAGAAACACTGGTCTAAAGTATAAAAAAAATAAGATCTATTCATTGCGCATCTGTTAACCATTAAATAACTCTCCAAGGAGACACAACATATTCAGTAAAGAAGATAAAATCAAACTAGGCGTTAATATCTCAGAGCAGTTGCACGTAAATGCAATGTGAGTCTTACTCTGGGGTAATAGTTTTAATAGAGAATGTGAGAAAAAATTTTCTGGGAAACTAATCCTGTAAGTATCTAATTTTATTTAAACATTTAATAGAATTTTAGCCGTTTTTTGCAGTAACTTCAGAAAATATTGTAGCAGAAATAATGTTGCACCAAAAAAAATCTTTTCAGCTATACTAAAGATTTTATGACATATATATATACATTCTATGTTTAATCAATTTTTAAAGAAAATATTCTAATCACATTTTCAAATATTAAACTTTAGAATTCGGTACGGATATCTAACGAATCACGAGATACAATAAATAGTTTCTTTCATTACCATTCTGGAAAAACACCAAGCTTTGCAACTCTAAAAGAATGCACAAATCTAATATATAGTGATAAATATTTGTTAGTAGAATAGAAGAATAAAAATAGAATAAACACTGTTTATGCTTCTCCTTTATATATCCATCAATTTCAATGAATATATTCACTGTTGATAAGAAAATAAATATCATTATTTACATCTTTCGTAACTAAACAAGATAACTATTTCAAATACCAAACGATGTTTTAAAGATTATTACTTCTGCGGCGGCAACGCGCCATGTGCCAGCTATTTTTTTTAAATAAATATATTAATTTTAACATGTTTAGCTATTTTCCTATTTCAACATCGCTGATTTCGCAGCTTCTAAATGAGCTGATCTCAGCTTCATAAAGCATTCACTAGTCACTTCCGATAGACATCAATTTCTGCTTCCCAAAACTACTTATCAAATAACAGGAAATAATGCGTAGCAATAAATATTCATTAGCGACGCTTCAAAGCGAATACTGACGTTGAGCGATTTGCTCTGAAGAATGGGAACTTGATTAAAACGTATGCGGAGCTTAAGTAACTAAATACTGACTGCAGTTTGGAATATTTTGTCGTTTAGATTACGTTTGTTTGTTAGGACTAAGAAAATGATTATGTGTTTTTTGAATAATGGATTTGATATTAGTTTGAAAGCATATTTAATTAAAAACATATGTTCGCTCGCATTATTTATATCTAATACTATAATACGAAGAATCGTTGCCAAGTCGAAAATCACCCCAGGATTAATAAACTCCGGTAACCTTGGGGGTCTGGGGTTTTTGGCCACGAGGAATCGATTGGCGCCGGTTTTGAAGAGCTACGGACGAGCAGTTCGGAGTTACAGATAGGATATTTTCAAACTTTATTAGTTCGCCATGATGGCTACTTAAATTTTCAAGCGGTAACGTGCTGCCATCTATATCCAATATAGCGAACTAATAAAGTTTTATGTTTATGCTGTTATAGGTTTATAATATGTTTCTTATGTATGTATATATGTTTGATTTTCCTAAATAAATTTGTCAAAAATATTGAACTTCAACACACTTCAATCTTTACCTTTACTTTACCTTTGTATAGAATAGTTCCCTTTCCAAACTCTAACTTTGTTTAGAATAGTTTACAATGGTGCACTTTAACCGGTTATCTTTTCACCAATGGTTTCACAAATTTTCTTATGGCATGTATTGTTTTGATAAATCACAATTGAAAATTTAAATCTTCGAGTTAGCTTCGATACCTGTTTTCTCCGAGCGGAGCTCGGTCACCCGCTGGTTACTGTTAATTTGAAAATTCAGCTTTCTCTGGAAATGCTTATTTTTGACACCAAATAAAAGGTTGAAGAATAAAGGGTATTTCATGATGTTCATTTTGCAAGCATGTTCTATTTTTAATTCTTTTTGCATTTCTCATCGAGAACCAATATCCATTAAAATGAAATCATATGATCACAAGAGACAGCTTCCATAGCCATTTGTCTGTTTCTTGTCACTGATAGAGATTTTTATCCGTTTTTAATGATTTAAATCCAGTATTATTTAATTCCTCTCTATATAGGGTATTTAAAATAGCAAATTCATATTAATTTTGCCAAACCTTATTTTCAAAAATAATCACAAAAATGTTCCGTTATAATTATTTGTGATTACCTGTAAATTATTATACTGCATGTTGTTATTTGCAGATAGCTAGGATCGAACTCACTATCTTATGGTTCGTAGCCAGATGACATGACCACTAGACTAAAGTGATCACTCAGTCTTGAGGATGTTATCTGGCTTCTAACGCTTCCCCTACAATACTCCCCTTCCAGTAAGAGGCGAGAAAAAGATATTTTGTTGCTGTTTTAGTGGTGGGTTGTTGAATTTTTAATGTATCTTACCCATTTTTTTGGCTTATTATTTATCAACAATTTTTTATTGCGTGATAATGAATCACCATTTTTATCTGCTGATTATTTCTGGCAGTTTTATTTAATTTTTTTTTCAGGTAGAGGGTGCCAGAACAGCTGAACTCAGCATGCTCACAAAAACCAAAAAATTATCAACCAATATAAAAATAAAAGGCAATAAATAACAAGCCAATAAAAAATAAATAAATGAAGCTGATAAACCAATGCTGCTATTTGTAGATAGCTAGGATCGGATTGGTGATCTTTTGGTTCGTAGCCAGATAACATGGCCGCAAGACTAAAAGTGATCATTCAATGTTTAAGATGATATCTGCTTATAAAACTTCCACTACACGTATTTTTTTTTTAAGATTAAAAGTAATTTTTATTTTACCGCCACTTTTTGTTTGATTAAATATAGACTACCTACATTTGTTCCATTATGCTTTTCATATGCATGTAAGATATTGAAATGTCAACTGCTATTACTTTTAATTAACACTTGACTATAATCTTATTTTCTGTTCCTGATGGGGTAAAGATGAAGTTAAAGTAACGTCTTAACTTCGAAACCAGACGGTTTTAGATTCGGAATCCTATTTCCTTAAAAACAGATCTTGTATGCACTCATGAGTATAACGTTACATCTATTGTAGATAAGTTTCTTTTCTTGAGATTTTGAAAAGAGTTTTGCATTTCAAGGGCCACCCTCATTGTCACATTAAAGATACCAATATTATTTTATTAAGAGAAGAGAACCAAAGTTTTTGGGTAGAGGAATTAGTTCGTACCTTTCTTTTATCAATGTTTTTAATTAAAGAAAACCATTAGTAATAACAACAATTAATCGATTATGTATTCAATGCCGTTGCTGTTTACGACCTCCTCCCACCTCTCGACCCATTTGTTGATGCCATTCAGCCAAAAATCCGGAAGTATCGAAGAAGGTGTGACAGTTTATAAGATTCTCTTTATTATTGAAGGTAATGCCCTTTGTAAGGTTCGACAGTAAGCTGAAAAGATGGTAATCCACCGTTGCGAGGTCCGGAGAATACGGTGGATGCTGAAGAACATACTATTCGAGCTCTTGGAGTACGGTATTGATAACCAAAGTAGGGCATGGATTTGTCATGAAAGAATATGGTTTAGCCTTAGCGATGGGATCGATCTTTTCGGTCGCATAGCTTCTTTCAAGCGGCGTAGCTGGCTATTTGGTGTTCCTTAGCGAAAGTGACATTCCATTCGAGCATTTTCCAACTCACCATGCTCTACCAGTCCCTCCTCCCAAACCCTGATCATGATCTTCTTTGGATGGAGGTCAGGTTTGAACATTTCCGTTCTGCAGACTCGCTTATGACGGCTTATTATTATATAAGCCATAATAATATATATTATTATGGCTTATTATATATATATATATATATATATATATATATATTTCAGAGCTTTTGTGTTCTAGCAGGCAAACAACTTAGAAAGAAATGAAGATTTTAAGAATTTTATTAAGACTTAAACTTTATTTAAGAAAAAAAATCCATGGTTTTTCTTAATATCGTCGCGTGAGTAATCTGATAGTTTCGTGCTTGTTTCAAACTGGTTTAAACTAGTTATTGACTTAAATTAATTAAGACAATTCGTAAGAATTCAGATAATATATAATTTGGAAATCAAATTGTAGCTTTAGTGGGCAACAAATATTAAATGTGGAAGTTTCTGAATTATTTTCTAATAACATCATTTAAATTAGCTGAAAATATTTCTGAACCAGCAATATTATTACATGTTTAGTTTCTTAAAAAAATTGCGAAAGTTTGAGAAAAACACTATGATTTCCAAGGAGAAAACTGCAACAGCAGATGATAGATAATTCAAAAGCTATTCAGTGAATGTCGACTCCAAAATATCTCTACATTAACTGACAATAGACAATCAAAAAAAGATCTTGTGTCTAAAATAAAACTACTCTAGTAGACGATAGATATTTCAAAAGTTATAGTGTGAAAGCCAACTTAAAAATAAAAATACACCAGCAGACGATAGGTATTCCAAAAACTTGACTGTGACAGCTGACTCCAAAATAAAACTACAATAGCAGACGATAGATATTTCATAAGCAATGCTGCGAAGGTCGACTCAAAAATAGGAAGAAGGATAAATCGATAATTTATTGCCTACACAATTTAAGGCTTTAACAATTTGTTGCCTTCACATTTTAAGTCTCAAAAATGTAATTCCCAAAAAATATCATGTTCTCACATGATAATAAAAATTGTGTTTCATTTTGAAAAGATAAATTGAAATCAGTAGTCCTCGAACTTTACAATTGTGATATCAAGGAGTGCAATAATTGGATTATTACTGCTGTATTACTCTGCTGTAAGGTGTGACTTATTTTTTGGATTCCATCGCAAACGATAAAAACAATATCGGTTCTGTAATTTTCCTTAATTACAAGAGTACATTCGCCGACGAGTTAATCAAATGAAATGCTCGTCAAATACAGTCTGTAATCAATAATTTGAAAGTTAGAAAGGATTTCTAAAAGTTTAGATTACCATATTAAAACCAAATACCTTTTTAAATGAATGGAAAATAGTGATTATGTAATATTCTTAAAAATCTATTGAATGATCGTAAAAATGCATTCTTCGGTTATAAGCGTATATATTTAACATTAGAAAATAAAAAGAATAAAATTAATTCTACTTGATTCCAGAGATATACCCTAACTGTGTTTTTCTAAAAAAGATAAGGGCAAATATCATTTATAAATGTATGTACCACTGGGAAATATTAATGTCAGCTACTGAGATTAGAAAAATTAGAGCGATTAAAAAAATTAGATTTAAAGTATTAATTTGAATTTAATTTAATTATACTTAAAATCACAAAAACAATATTTCTAAAAATAAATTGCAAGGTTTATTTTAGGATTAATAATTTTTAATTATCCACAATAATTAATTACAACGTTATTTTATGTTTTAAATATATTTCAGAAAACGGGATGAAAATGAGGAAACAATTTCATTCGTTTGAAGGAACTATTTAATAAAAGATGCAATAATTTAGAGTTTGATATTCTCTGAAATGATTTTAGTTTTATAATTTAAATTTGTTAATTTCATTTTAATTAAACTTGGTTAACTTGTTATACATTTTTGAAGTAAATAATTTGGTCGTTTATATAACTCAATCTAGTAATAGTCTTAAAAACTCTTATACTTGTATGCGTTTAGTGACAGTTTACTAAATTAATATTTGGAAAACAGGATTAATCACTGTTTGATAAATTTAATTAAACTCGGATTAGGTAATACTATTCATAATATTTAAATTTTAATTAAATATTGAAAAAAAGGAACATTTAAACAATCTTAAAAGATTAGCATTTTAAAGAATTACTAAATAATGAATTAATAAAATTATTTAATAATAAAAAGAATTATATGTTTTAATAGACAATTTTCTCTATTCAAAGAGTTATAATGGGAAATTTTGATCTGGAACTTTTCTCACAATAAAATTTGAAATCTCGGAAAGCCTGTTGAAAATCGAAAAGTCTTACATATTTTTTAAGTAGTATTTTCTTTCCTTTTTTTCTGTAGAAAATAATTAGCTTCTTAAATCGCTTGACGACACGTTTTTTACCTTAATTTTTATGTTTTGAATGCAATTCAGATTGAATTCTTCAAGAAAAAAATGCTACTTGCTGTTAAGGCTTTCTCTAATTAACCTTCCTTATTTGGTTCAAAACAAACAGATAATAGCTAATGTAAAAATTTTAACTTCTTATTTTTCCAATATTTAAAAAACTACTTAAAACATAATTAATCTCTCTTAAAGAAGATATTTAATCTTTTCAAACATTGCCATTATATTTTTAGGTGAACCGTTTTAGCTATGCAAAGCCAATGACATCAATAAATTAGAAATAAAATTCTGCTTTTCTGCGTTTTTTAAAGATGATATTTAATCCTGCGATCTCTCTTAATTAAACTCGTTACATAGTCTTTAAATGAAATATATAATGTTAATGTAAATCTATGCTACTAGCCGCCTTTGGCCAACAGCTGGTTCGCCATGAGTAATGCGTTCTAAAATTTCCAATTAAATCACATATTCATTAGCCTTGAAGTAATTCCGGGCATTGATTGGCCTGAAATTAATATTTCCTTTAAGATGATGGACGGAAAGTTCTAAAAGAACACTTTTTCCAAATAATATTCTTTAATTTTATAAATCAGTCAGTTTTAACTATCGGTAATGCTTCCCAAATATTAAAAATGTTTTTTTTTTCAGTGATGTTGCCAAAATATTAAATATACTTTTGTAAAGAAAGCGAAAAAAGGAAAAAATATTGAATTAATAATACAGATATTGCAAACGATTATAGAAATATGCCATTAAATCGGGATTTTAATGCATATCCTGTCTAAATTCAATCAGGTTTACCGTAAATAAAGAAGATTTGTTAAATGAATTATTTAGATATTGCAAACGATTATAGAAACCTTTGCTTTGCATTTATTTTTTTAGAAAATATCACACTTTATATTTCTTTTATTTTATCCAGTCATGTGTTAAAAGTGCATTTCTTTAGATTTAATTTGCGATGATAGTTTTTTTTTTTCAACTTCCGTCATTGTTTTCTTTTATTTTATCCAGTCGCGTGCTAAAAAAACGTGGTTAAAATATTTCGTTAAAAATAGAAGCTTGAGTTATACATTAAAAAACTGATACCATTCGAAAGATAATTTTTTAATCTTTAATTGGATGTAAAAATCATGTTTGTGCGATAATACTTTCGGAAGTTATAGCGGTAAAATGTCAAAATTTCGATTAAATATTAATTAATTCAGATTATAAATAAAAATTCGGAAAAAGGGCTAGGAGGTGCACACTCCCGATCTACAAGGTATGCATGTACCAAATTTGGTAGCTGTAGGTCCAACGGTCTGGCATGTGGAGCAGCAACACACACACACACACACACACACACACACACACACACACACACACATTGAGCTTTATTATAAGTATAGACTATAATTACTTGTTTTAATATGGATTATAATATTATTTAATTATTAACTATTTTTATTGGAATGTTAAAGAATCTTCCATGTTTTGGTTAAAACACAAATATTCATATATGAGAAATATCGTTTTATATTTTTTATTCTTATCTGAACAAGGCTATAATATTCTACTGCGTTTTCATAGTAGTACAAATTGAAGGGAAATATTCCTTTTCAAATAAGACAAATTGGAATGAGTTTTTCAAAAAAAAATTAAAATTTAAGACACTATTGAATATTTTGCTTATATTATATCTGAATTTCAAATAATTAACTTCCATATTCAGCACCATAAAATATTATTATTACTACTAATAATACTAAAATAAAATGCATTCATCAATAATAACTCCATATAAATATTAAAA
>JAPMOQ010031627.1:0-18270 GCA_026543055.1 Argiope trifasciata
TAGGAATTTATGTTATTTTTTCCATTTCAGAAATCACTTTTTTTTTCATGCAAAGGCATCGCGATATTGTCTGATAGTGACTAATTGAAATAATGCCTTATTAGATGAGCATATGATTTATGAAATGGAAAATACATAAAAATTATTTACTATAATTTTTATGTATTAAGTATTATTTTTCGAAATTCAGTAAGCGCAGGAAATAATTTATTCCAATCAGAGAATTTTTCTTTGTTATATTTAGAAAGTTAGAAATGGTAAACTATATATTTTTGGAAATGAATAATATAAATAAAATGATTTATGTATAAAATATTCCTGATAAAAATTTAAATGAGTGAAATGAGAATTAAGTCGAAAATCCTTTTCCTCAAAGGGAATGCGTAAGCAATTACCTAAAAGATCCATTCTAAATTGAAATTAATGAATCAAATGAATATATAACATAGGGATATAAAAAATCTTTTATAAGGATTACCATTCAAAGCTCTGACTTTAAATTTTCGTTTGAGGAAAAAGAAATACACTAAACTTCCGAATTCGAAAAATTATAATAAACCATTCATGAAAAAATGGACAGTTCGCTGCAAAACTTATTGAAAGTGAGATACAAATCCTTTAATAATGCTTCATTAAAGAACAAATTTCAAACATGTTTGAAATGTGGGATTAAAACTCCGCTTTTAGGGAGGTTTGTTCTAAGTTTGTGGAATATTTAATGCATTGTGTTTAAAAATTGTTTTTAATGACAATTTACTTTTTAAATCTGCTGTCTTGATTGTATCAGAATAATTTATTGAAATAAATGGAATAAATGAAAATGTATTTTTCATTTGTAAAGATCGAAAATATATAGAGACGTACATGAAATATCAATAGAGGTCAATTTGCTAGTTCAAAATTAATTGTTAATAAAAAGTTCAATTTTATTAAATAGGTATAAAGTTTAAAGTATGAAACCACGGCATTTTACAGAATACCTAGGATTGTTTATAATGCTAGATGCTTTTAGGCAAAGTACCAAATATTACATACATATATCCAGTCTTTGTATACTGGCAAATGCTATTTAAGCAAAGTATGAAGAAAGCCCCGATAAGGGTATTATATAAACGACATGTATTTCTCAAATATACAAATATTATTCTTAAAAAATTACATTTAAAATATTATTCACAATACATAAATAATGTGAAGCTGTGCAACACAAAATTTTCAGGGGTTGTGCAAGCAAATGAGTGAGGCGTGAGTGGCAAAATCGTGCTCTTGAAGTGCTCGAAAATATTATTTATTGTGACATGTATTTTGAGAAGAAAATATATGTTTCAATGCTTTTACTTTTTTCAATGATAATATATTTTGAAAAATTTCTAAAGCATATCTATATATCAAAAATTATCTTTAAAATATACTGACAGTTTCTTATACCAATACATTCATTATAAAATTTAACTTGAGTATAAATGAAATGCGGTCTCGTAGACAGTACCTCTCACGTTAATTCCTAAGGTTTTACCTCCCTATTTAAGGGTTAAGAGATATCCACTTCCGTGTGTGTTGCAGATGCATTCTAGAATCTTTATAAGTAAACTGAGCCATCAGAATCAACAACTCTCATTACATGTGAAGATGATAATGGGTTCAGGCTTACGGTTTTCATTGCATCCGTTCAAAATAACATTATTTTATTTTCCATTACCCTACTGAAATTTAGATTTTAGGCTCACCTGAGGACTTTTGAGAATACCTCTGAATAAAGGTAACATTCTAAGTTTTAAAAAATCGTTGGTTTGTGATAGACATTTGAGCACTTCTGAACATGGTGCCTGAATGCATATCCTCTTGTACAAGTCTCAGATGGCCTGACGGTATCAACAGTATGAATAGAATATCAAATTATACCAATGTAATACTGGATGCATTTCCAATTAATTTTTAGCTTGCCAGTCCTAACAATATCATCACAACATTTAGAATGTCAACCAATATATTGGAAATATAGACTATCTTTTGAGAATGAGATCGCTCTAAAATCAAAGCTAAGACTATTCGTCTATGTCAAATGCATTTTTCAGGCGACAAAGTACTCGAAGAATCATCAAAACATCGAAGTTTTTTAGTGGTTCATATGATAAACTGGGTCATTCTAAATATGACAGCAAAATTTTAGAGTCGTAGCTTTATTGTTTTGGTAAGTTGTTGAAGAATTTTCGTTGCATGATAGGAGAGTAAACAATGCTGCTACGCTCGCTTTTTAGATTCAAACTCCTATAAAGGAAGCTCATTCGGCAAAAATATTGCCAATTTACCAAGAGATTTCATCAAATGAGGTATAAGAGCGATTTGGTTAAGGATACAAAGCTTCAATGAAACTCTCCACAGTGTCATTTGGAGCGAATGCTCAAAAGTTACAGCTGCATCGATAAAACAGAATAGCAGAAATAATAAAGGGGGTAAAAGAAATAGCAAAAAGAACAATAGAAATAGCATAAATATGCATTTAATATATTTTGTAAAGGTCTTAAGAAAAAAAATTTTAAATTTTGATCTCTCGTTAGATTTTCTTTATATATCTTCTATATACAAATATAATATTTTGTTTCCATAAGTTTTGCATTTTTTCAACTTTAAACAATTTAGAATAACTTGAATCACATCTTGTAAATGTTATAGACAAATAGGATAAATTTTATGATTTAGATGAATAAAAACTTCAAATGCAATTTTCTTCATGTTCATTTTTTTGCTTATATACCATATTTCAAAAGCCTACTTTCTTGAAAATAGAGGTAAAAGTGTGAAATTTCTTATGAATGTTAGGAAATTTATATTTTACAAAACTTAGTATGGAATTAGCCTTAAAGTGTGAAGTATATTTTTAAATGTCTAATGTCGGAATTTGTACATTTTTTAAAGTTTTTTTTTGTTTTTTACAATAAAAAAAGATTATTAAAAATAAATACTATTAGCAGCAAAAAATCCATTATAAGTTTTATGAAGTATATTAATATCTACCAAGAAAAAAAAAGTGGAGAAAAATCTTCACATTTATAAAATACTTAAAGTTTTTTTAAAAGCTCAAAACTTTTTTAAAAAATTGAAATATTTTTTTTAAATATTTAATTATTTTTTAAAAAAAATTTAGAGATTTATAAAGTATTATTTGACATAAAATAAGTAGTAAAACATAATTTCAAACATTAAAATTTATAGAAAAAATTGAGGTACTGTGTCGCTTTAAAAATGTAAAAGAAGGTCATGAAAGAATGTAAAATGGTAAATGGTTCTCTTAACACCAGTGAATAAAATCACTTGATTTTTATTCTGCACTGTTGAGAATATTTTATTGTAATACCACCACTATCTAGAATCAAAGATATTCATCAGTAGTGAAATATGAAATGAATAATCCAAATACATTAAACATACTTTTAAAAAAATGATAAAAATAATTTCAAATTCCTATCCTTTGTATAAATTTCTAAAATTTACTGTATGTTTGGCTGCTATCTTGCCTTCAAGTGGTATAAGATATGATCATGTTTTCAGTACCATAAATAAAAATAAGCAATAAAAAATTCTTATTGTGAAACTTAAACAAATAAATTATGACATTGGAAATATTATATAGATAGATATAGATATATCCTTAAGAAAATGTGTCGAAGGTGAAAAGTTTTGTCATTTAAAAAAGAGGGTGCAGCTCAACATTCAAGGCATTGGCAATAAACGTCCAAATCATGAAACAAAAAATTCAAAAGTAGCCAAACTAAGAGCAACCATAAACATTTTCACTTTAGGTTTCATTTTGCATAAACAGTACAGTCCCGTGTATCCGGCTTAATGTGAATGAAGGGCAGGTAGGATAACCAAAAATTTGGATAGGTTGGATAACAAAAATGCAGTATAGGGCAGAGTTCTATGGACTCATTTCTTTGCCCACCAATACCAGAAGACAAAGTTTTAATACTTAAACTTACTGTTATAATTTGCATTATCTCACTTTCTATTGAGTATTAAACACTCCATTCATCTCAAACCACTTACAACGAGAGCACGGCCAGCTGAATTATAAAAGCAGTAGTCGGCAACGTATCGAGTTTAAATAGAAGACTCCGTATTGCTGGATTATAAATGTTTACATAAGGTACTACAAGAACTTAATAGAGATAAACTAAATTACATCATGTAAACTTTTCACATTTCAATATGAATTCTCTACACTTCACTGTGGTATACTTTAAATCATTAGGTATCCAGTCCACAAAATAATTTACGAATCTTATAAGTACAGTGTAATTATAATCAGGAACAATGGTAACAGTAAATGCTCGTTACGCACTGATAAAGAACAGCGAGATAAACGCTGCTCTACTTCTTCCAATACTTGCATTTTGCACACGACACGTTGGAGGATAGTAGCAGACACCAACTTTCCAATGTCTTGGCAATGCTGTCCATTAATTCCTTGCCATCCTAAATTAATTACGATTTAGAAAACTAGGTCAGGCAGTATGGAAACCGGATAGTTGCTATCCGGGTACTCGGGAGTGTAGCTGTAGTAATTTTATCAAACTTGGCTTATTTCTTGGCGTCGTTTTAACAGCCGTCGCTGTAGAAATCAAGATGTACCAAGTAAACAATACGAAGGCAAAATTTCTTCTTGGTATTTCTGAATACTCCAAGTATTTACTCAATAGATTGAATTGAGAAAAAATATTGTCTCACCCTAACTATCCATCTTGTGCTATGCATGTTGAAAATTAAGGCATTTATTTCTGTTTTACAAGGGATTCAGGCACAAGAAATTAAAAAAGAAAATATATAGAATACTGAAGTTACAAAATCTTTTTTCTAAGGTTTCGGACTAAAGAAGGAAAGGAGCGAAAATAATCGATTCAGTAATCGACTCATCTTTTTTGATTACGGAATATAAAGCAAAATGTCTGCCGATTATGGACGATAAGAAAAAAATTCTTCCTTTAACTTTTTTGTAAGTAGATAAGAGTTAGAATTGAAGGATTTGCTGTAAAAAGAAGGTAGCTCCAATTATTCAAGTTTGGAACTATCAGACGTTTTTTGCGGCTTTCTGCCGTAAAAAACGTCTGAAAATTCTAATTTCCGATGAGACAGACAGCTCTACTCTGTGAGTAAGACGGGAACTAAGATTTGACATCTTAGTCTTCGAGCTCTTTTGGCACTAAATGAATAAGATTATTTTTACCATGTGATAATGCATGTAACTCTAAGTTCTATCAAGGTGAGTTATATCCTGTTTGCAGTAAACCCTTCAATTGTTTATAAGGAAACTCAATTTAATATTTATTTTAAGTCATTGTGATGAAATTGACCATATTTGAAAATAAATGTTTTTATAGAATGGCCAATCTGTGTTTTTGTTATTACTAATGCACTTACCACAGACAAGCCCACTGACAATATCAGGCATTTTAACCGATTTGTGCCATAGTTTCTGATGGTAAAGACCCCTGAACATCTGAGAGCTCATATGAAGACATTCATACACTCGCTTGCCCAACCTCTTCTTACAGGGGGAGGAGGGCTCTTTTTCACACACCTAACAGACAGAACATAAAGAACAACCATGCTCGATTCAGAACTCGAACCCGTAACTCCCAGCAGAGAGAGAAGAAGTGTTACCCGTAGGTCAAGACGCTGTCATGGTCACTCTTCATTCTTTAAATGCAGGTTGACTCCCAAATACTCAGTTTTGTGGCAATTATATTTTTAAAAACTTAATGACACATTTTTGTCATTTTTTTTCTTTCTGGCATCAATAATAATTTATCTTCCAGTAAGTTTTTAAAAAAAATTAATGAATTTTGTAGTTATGTAGATAGATCAAACAAAAATGATACATCCGTGTTAAAAATACAGCTTAATGAATTTATTAATGAAAAGTATTGCATGTAACAGATTAAACCTATCACAGCTATAAGTAAATTTCAATTAATAGACATTTTTTAAGTGTTTGATCAAAGTGTGACAATATCTTCAATCAGTTGCAATAAGCTTATCCTTGATTTTTTTTTCACTGCCTATCATATCCATTTAATTCTTAATTTTCTTCATTGACGAAAGGAAAAAAAATAATCTCCTTTCTTCTTCTTGTATCTTTGACAAAGACCAATCCAGGCCTTCCCTTTTATTCTATAATAACGCAAATAAACATTTGTGGAAATCTTGCAAACGGTTTCAGTATCTTTATGTTAAAGATAGTTTTGTATTAGAATTATGAAAAAAATTAATTTGTTAAATTCAGGAAAGCAATTGAATTACAATAAAATATGTATAATCTTAAAAAAATTTTTATGTTGTATAATCATGATTTGTTTTTGAATTTCTTGTAGTTATATGCGTAGTTACATTGCGTGTTCTGCAATAAGGTTTTTTTAGACCTAACTAAATCTTAAATGCTCATTTTGTATTTTCATCTATCTGTCATTGAATTCAATAGTACAAAGTAAAAAGAAAATTTCAGAAAAGGTTACATTTCGAATGGGGGTTTTGCACTAAAATTGCAAATTGCTATGATTATGTGAGCAAACTCCACATAAAGGGCATCCAGCCTTTTTTTGTGTGGTAGCATTAAGCTCGGCTGATGAAAATTGATGCGCGTCATTTTAAACAACATTATAGATTAGAAAATGTTTAAATTTATTTAAAATCAATCAATCTTGCTGATTATCTGCCATTCTGTTTATTCCCGTATTTCTGACCACATTAGCACAAAAATGCAAAGTAAGTGATTGATGATTTTGGTATATGACCTTCACACCTTAATTTAAAGTCAATGTCAGCTAGTAACCCAATATCTGGGGAAAACAGATGCACAAATGCTTATTCGGTTATTTTCACTAAACAAATAAGGAAATAAAAATAAAAATGAAATCTAGATCGCACATTTCAAGTTATTATGTGATAACCTTATTTTTTAAGTTATTATTTGTCTCTTATTTCTAGATGATAAACAATTTCCCATTAAATTGTTCGACATATCAATTTATATAGAAGTTTTATAAACACAAATTGCTATTTTCTAATTACTGAGATCATGAAACAGATTCATAATGGATCAATCAGAACAGGTGTCAAATCCTTCTATATTTCCTATTCGAGAATGAATGAAGTGGCATTTGCTCAAAGGAGGGAAAAGAAAATATTTTTATCAAAACTGTTATTAAAAGCTATTGAAGGTTTTTAAAACATACTATGAATATTAAATTATTTAATTTCCTTAGAAAAATTACATTCCATAAAAATAACAGCTATGAGGCTATAGTTCTACTTTTTAAAAATACATCTGCTGTCTAACTACAATACATAATAATAATGCAATACTGGTAAAAGCAGGTGAAAAATATATGCGATTAAAACATGTTGATGGATATTGCCATTTATGCTTTATTCATTCCCTACACGGTTTCGAGCTTCAATTATTTTTTGTCTTCAATCATTCAAAACCTCCTAACAAAGAAAAACGATAGTGTTCTCGCATAATAAAAAACAAGCAAAACTTTCGAGGTCAGCAGCTTCTAATATTTTTCTATATTCATTTACATATTCAGACAATTGATATTAATACTATTTTACAAATTTCATTTATATCGTTAGGGATTTCCTATCCGTCTTGTTCATTTTTTAGCGCTGTGGGTTTGCATGGAGTGAAGAAAAACAACGACAATGTTTATTTACACGAGGACATGACAGCTCAAAGACGACAACTATTTACAGTTATATGATAAATAAATTACATTTTTTTTTTTCAAATATGTACAATGATGGCTATACACAGCCGAGACGAACACACAAGACAGCATACAGCAGCAATCTACAGCAGTCAGTAGTCCAAATTAACAAGAGTAATAAACAAATATAAATCAGTAGTGACGACGTCCACAGCACTCATAGCGGTCAAACAGGATTCAACAGAAGAGGGAATACTCGGAGCTTTGCTCTAGGGTCTCTCCGGGTGGCTGAAAATTCCGCTGTCTCTTCTCAATTTCATTGCCGATTCACTACTTCGAATCGAGACTACTTCTCAGTTCATGACTACTCCGTACACGACGGGATACGACGGCGACAGGATGGGCGCCCAGCAATTCAGCACTCCACCGTTGTTTCGGTATTCTTTCGGTGACTCCAAACTACTATTCACCACCTTAATCTGGACTATTCGCCGGGAATCCACGATTGACTACAGTTTCAAGACTACTCCATAAGAATTACTTATAGCTCGAGATTTTTAACATTTACATACGTTTAATAAACATGTCTTCATACATAGATTTCTGTCAAATCATTCAGATATATTAATTGAAATATATTTTTTAAAATTAATTAAAATTAAAATAAATTTCTATATTTTTTACTTTTTAGTTAATTAGTTAATTAAAATAATTTTCTGAAAATTAAATAAAATTTTACATAAATAATGAATTTAAATTAAATTCTAAACAGCAGTTAAAATTTCATTTAATTTATTTGTTAAAATAAATTTATAAATATTACTTAAAATTTTAATTAATGAATCATATAAAATAAAGTTCAAACAATAATTAAAACTTTAGTTAATTAATGAGTTAAAATTAAATTCTAAATATTAATTAAAGTTGTAAATATTTAATTGATTAAAATAAAAATCTAAACAATATTTAAAATTTTAATTAATAAAAATAAACTTTTAGACGTTAAATAAACTTTTAATTAATTAATTAATTTACATTTTAGAACATGCAAATATATTAAACATATCCCACATGACATCTAAAGCCAGAAACGTTTTTGGCAGAAATTTTTAACAAAAGGGATAATAATAATTAAGTAATCGAAAAGGAATGCATTCCAGCTAAAAAACTTTTCCAATTAGGAATTTGCAAACGTAGAATTATATTGAAATCCTCAGTAATTAAAGCGCTTAAATTGCAGTCACAAATATTAAGAGTAGAATCCTCTTGTGTAATGACCAATATCTAAGCAATTATAAGAGTGATATTTTATATGTTGAAGTTAATGAATAAAATAAGGATATCGCAAAGCGTCCGAATACCATCATTAATAAGGATTAATCTACAGATCAGGCTGCAATGTCTACCTCTAACCAATTAGGAAAGAAGTGCATTAAACTGACAAATACGAACCTTTTACAATACTAATTTAGAAAAGTTCCAGACATATTTGGAATGAGGGATCAAAATGTCAGTGTTAGAAAAGTTTTGTTTGAAGACGATGAATATTCAATTGTTTTAGAACAAAAAATATTTCCAAATTTATATCTCAGTTTCCATTCCCTTTTCCCAATCTTGATTGAATCGGCGATTTTTATTAGATTTTCAAAATAATTTATTTCTTTTCTTTAGAAAATAAATGATGTTATGTCAGCAGAAGCTTATACTTAACAGAGCAATTATTTTGATTTACTTTTGATTGATTAACTAAAAATACGTAAAAAGATTTATCAGAAGTAATAATCATGGTTAAAAAGTGCAATGAACTTTAGGCATCTGACTTAAAATATGTTCACTTATTTTTCAGATGTGCTCATGTATTTTTACTGGGCAGTACCGTAAGGGAGGAGATAGTTCCAAGGCTTTTGAACATATCTTTGAACAATAGTTCTCAGTATTGTCAACAGACTGGACAATGAATTTCACAAAACATTGTTCTCGAAAATATAAGAAAATTATCTAAATATCTCTATTAAGATTATCCGAGATCATTCTAGAGAATTACATGCGCTCTTAAATCTAAGAGGAAGAATCAAAAAGGAAAAAAAAATCATTTGTGAAAAAATACATTTATTCTAATGACAGAAAATTGAAACATACTTTATTTTTCTACATAGCCACCCAGTACTTCAACACCCTTTCCAAGACGTTTCACAAATGTTTCGATTTCCTTTGAAAAAAGGGTTTTCGGTTGTGTTCGTGACAAACTTTTCCCGGCATCAATGTCTTTTTAATTCGCTGCAAATCGTCTAGCCTTTGTCACTTTCTTTAACGATGAAAACTACAGAAAATCGTTTGGATCTTGCCCTGGGTTGTACTGATTTGTTCCAGGACTTTGAATCCCGACTCCTTTATTCTTTGGGCCATCCAGTCGACAGAATGTGGCCGAGCGATATGACAGCGGTATGTTGGAGAATGACAGTTTTTTTGTTGTTTACCATGACATTTGGATCTGATTGCCGGTTTTAATTTAATTCGTTAAATATCAAAATAGTTCCTAGTGTTTGCAGTTTCTCCTCATAAATAAAATGAACTATGTAAAGAAGTTTTAATCTGCTTGAAACTGCCTTTCCATTAGATCTTAAGATTCCAAAACCGTTGTCACCATACTGCGTTGGCATTGGACATATATTTTTTTTTCAGTTATAACATCTTCAACAAACAAGAAGTTAATAACTGCTCTCATTTCTCCTTAGTACAGAACGATAATTGAGCTAAAATATATAACCGCCTGCTTCACTCCAAGGATTAAATTAAGAATGTCATTTTGCCTAGAATTGCAGCTGACTACACCAATTCTGCGTTGAATACTAGAGATGTTACAAAACCCTGGTAAGAGAAGATGCAAAGGTCCCTCTATGTTATCAAACCTTGATAAAGAGAAGTTATAAATGTTCCTAGATGCTACCAAATCCTGGTAAGAGAAGTTTCAAAAGTCCTTTGATGTTATCAAACCCTGGTAAGAACATAAGTCCCTTGATGTTACCAAACCCTGGTAAGAGAAATTGTAAATGTCCCTCGATGTTATTAAAACCTGGTAAGAGAAATTGCAACAACGCTTGTACTTTTTGACTTTCGCTGCTGAAGGGGCTTCTCGAAATGAGGATTATATTCTTCCGGTATAGTAGCTGGACATCGCCAACCTAGAGGGTACACAGAAGGGTGGTGGTCCGACTACTCCCGTCAATGACGGGACGTTTTTCCTTAAGTAAGGGTTGTACCGTGACCGGAGATGACCCTTAGAAAGCAATCACACTTCCTGACAATGTTGCTGTTGCGACCGTCCGATCATTCAGTATTTATTCCTCCGTGTGCCTTTCGATGGATCGGACATTCATTGATGTAACTTACTTAATGACTTCCCCTCATATAGTATCTAGATGTGGGCGCAACTGAAATGTTTCAAATTAACTTTCTTTTTTGAGAATGGCGACTAAAGAACGCACTTTGATGGCGGGGGGGGTTGCAGTTGTGGTTGCTTAGCAGAGTTTCATTTTTTGTTTATGTGTTATTTTTCTAATGCATTTATATTTTGTTAGATTTCAGAATTTATTCTATCTTTCTCCAGCATTCTCATCGATTATAGGCCAGAAATTCGGTTCACTTTGAAAATACTACAATTTGGGATATTTTTTTCTTTATTTACTCCAAGAATTTTCTGTCTTAGATAATCAACTACTTTTTTGCGAATACTGTTAGAATAATTCCCAATTCAATCATGTATTCATAACTTAACAATCATGACCATCAGAAGAAAATATCCTTAAACATCGAATTCATCAAAACCTTGTATTTTCAGTTTATTAGATATATGAGCTATCCTTCTAGAGTCGCATCATCACAATATCATTAAAAGCATAACATCAAGGGTAATCTAAATTTTAAGTTGATAGTCATTTTTCTTTTATTTCTAAGATGTAAAAAGGTGTGTTTTTTTTTCAATAGTTTACAACAATGACTGAAAGTCAAGAGATTAGATGTTTGACGATATAATGTCAGTAGTTTGTATCTCATTAAAATAATGAAGTGTTTTGTAAGATGTTAGGTAAAAGATTTATTTTTAAGAAGTCTTGATAGGAAAAACTTGCATGAATTCGAATTTGTATGAATTAATTTAAGTTCGTAGAAATGACAATTTTCAAAACTTTTAATAGGGTAAAAATATGAAAATTTTCTATACTCTCAAAAATTTTGTACAACGATATTTTCTAGCGTATAACAGAAAAATTCTAAAATTTCACAAGTAATTTATATGACTACATTCTATCAGTAAAAAGTTTTTATAAATTTTTATAACATAATTTTTTGATATAATTTTTGACGATTATAATCTCACATTATAATTTTTATGGCAATCTTTTTGTGGTTTTACATGAACGCTGTATCGAACTACATATTTCAGCAAAAGGGAGGTTTTTCTAAATAAAAAGGAATTATTAACTTAATCACAGCATATTAATTTTATAAAAAAAGGAAAATCACTGTAAGAATAATAAAAAAGAATCTTAACTAAAAAATTATTTTTAAAAAATTACTTTAAAAATATATAAATACATTTTATTTTAAATTATGATTCTTATTACATTCCAGTTTTTTTAATTTCTTCTATTTCTTAGTCATCTTTTAATAATTCATTATTAGAAATACTATGTAATATTGAGATAATTTTTTTAGTTCACAGACAAACGATGCTTTCTGCATGAAAATGAAATTTGCTTAAATCAATCCATTAGCAAATATTTAAATTATGAAAGTAAAACAGTTTTATGTCATAAAAGAGGCATATGTGTACAAAATTTCAAAATTCTAGTTCATCAAAAAGTAAGCGAAAAATCATTTAGAAAATCTGATCGTTAAAATTTGAAATACTCAATTTTTTAAAAACAAATATTAGATGGAAAGTTTAAACATAAAAGTACTTTTGCAATTTATCTTTACAGAGTTTGTTAATTGAATTTGTGTAGTCACGAAACGTCTCTGCAGTGAGTCACACTTATTCTCGCATTAATCTCTGAAGTGGAGCAGATGGTAAAATATGGCAGCTTAACTGACGATCTACACCTACGAGGAAACGAGAGCAGATATTTACTTTTTGTTTACGACAAATTTAAAACCCGCCGAAATTATTCGTCGAATGTAAGCGCAGTATAGTGATTGTTGTTTACTAAGCAATATACCCTCTCATGGATGCCCTGTAATGTAGGAATTCTGGGCAAAGAGAAGCCAGACAAGGTTTCTAAATCGGCAAATATTCCATCGATCACATCTATTCCTGTAAGCGACTTAAATAAGCACACTAAAATGCTTCTTTATTCCAAATGGCAATCTTAGAGGGACCTTTAAATTAGCAATAAACTGCATGCCATAAAACATCGTTTGAAATGAGGCACATTATTGATTTAAGCAACTCATGCCCTGAATGAATTCTGGGCAACGAGAAGTCAGACAAGGCTTATAAATTGGCAAATATTCCAGTGATCACATCTATTCCTGTAGGCGATTTAAATAAGCACACTAAAATACTTCTTTATTCCGAATGACAATCTTATTGTTACCTTGAAACTAACAATAAACTACATGCCATAAAACCTCATGTACAATCATGGTCTTCATTACCAAATCGAAAAGCAGACAAAGTGTTAACTCGTTTGCGTATTGGGCATACCAGATACACACATCTTCTCTTGTTGCTGGGTGAACAACTACCTCTTTGCTCTCAATGTGACTGTCAAATGTTTGTCTGTCCAACATATAATATCAGAATGCTCACTTTTCAATGCTCAGCGTTTGATATTTTCTCTAAACGCGAACCATTCACTACCTTTATTACTTGGCAAGACACCATATGCTCAAATTTTGCCATTTTTAAATTTTATGTACTCATTTCAATTTTGTTATTTAAAGTTTTTTTATACATTACCTTTTGTTAATTATTGCATATTGATATGGTTTTAACAATGATTTGGCACAGCAGGTGCAAGGTGTTAATTATAAAGAAGGAATTTGAAAGCGCCTAAAAGATGCATTGCTCAAAAATATTTTATACTCAAGTTTTTCCATCTTGTTGGTTTTATACCACTATATAGTAGATGGTTTACTGAATATAAATTGATGTCATATCCTGCGAAGGTATCGTACCTTTCGTCTGTTAGTAAAGCGCGCAGCGTATTACGCTATGCGAAGGCTAATTACATATTAGGTTCTCAAACGTGTGTTACCCCATTTAATTATGCCTAACTCATCTTGTTAATGTTGGAGACATTTTGAATTATTCACTTTTTTTAACTAGGCATTTTTATATAACTTGATTTATTATATGTATGTAAAAAGTAGAATTTGTAATCCATTTTTCACTTGATCATTCTTGAAAATATAACAGTGACTGTATAATTAATTAATTAAAATACTTGTGCAATATATATGTCAGCAGAGTGCGTTCCTGCAGTGAAACACGCATGACTAACGTCTGAAACGTGAAATGAGAAACAGCCGTGTACCTGGAAATTTTATAACACTTAAATGTGTCGTGCGTATGACAGGTATTTTAATTTTAATCTTCTGCTGCTTACAGTGCCATTTATTTCTCAAATTTGAAACTTTTTTTTCTTTTGCCATAAGCTTTCCATCTTCCTCGACAACATGCGTTAAAATCTGACGTCATTCTCAACAGTGGTTCTTTTTTATAGAGTTTTGAAACTTAAACTGTATTACAAGAACGATGACTGTGTAAGAGTAACTCTGCAAAAGTTCAGGACACTGAAGTGTATAAAATAAGGCGTTGGTCCAACAAGTACCGTAATTCTGAAGAAAATGATGCAAAAATTTGAAGCTACAAGTTCGTTTGATGTGCAACCTGGTAGAGGGAGAAAACGAGTGCATTCGGTGGTAGTTGAAGAAGTGGCCATGCCATTACAGCAGAGGTCGACCGTTGATATGCAACTGCGCAATGCACCAGGAATTGCCTGATCATTGGACAGACCTACGAGCATAGCGTTGAAAATTGTACGAAACCTCCCGCATTGCTATCCGTACAAAATTAGCCATGTGCTGGAGTTGCTTCCATCTGGCCTGCCAGCAAGAGAGACATTTCCGTTAGAATTTCTTGCTCGCATGGAAGTGGATAATAAAAGGCCGTGGAAAATTTTATAAACAGTTGAAGCCCATTTCCATCTGGCAGAGTAAGTCAATACCCATAATTGTCGAATATGGGCAACAGAAAATCCACTGACAACGCAACCCCGCACCACTTCATCCTGTTCACGATGTGGTGCGGCTTTACGGCACCATTCATCCTACAGCCATATTTTTTCGAGCAGATTGGTGCTTCCGGTCCTGTTAACGCTACCATCACCGGTCATCACTATGCTTCTCTTTTGCGTAACCACATCATTTCAGCTCTGCAACAACGTGGATATGTGGATGGATTCATTTTATGCCTCTCCACCGCACATTGCACATCTCGTGAAGCAGCTGCTGAAGCGCCATTTCGGAAATGTTCGGATTATCAGACACCATTTCACTACAGCTTGGCCGTTCCGATCACCTGATCTTACTCCGTGTGACCTCTGGCCATGGGTTATTTGAAAATGTTGTGTTTCGTACTCTGGTTGCAAATTTATCGGAATTAAAAACACGCATTTCGCAAAACATTCTCAGCATCACCTCGAAGACATTCCAATCAGTTGTGAAGCATGCTGTTTGTTGCTTTTAACTTGCTGCACACAACGGTGGACACCATATTGAACATGTTTTGTTTTCTGCGATATTTTCGAAATTCTTTGATGAATGGTTCTTAAGCTGTATGTCGCTCTTGAAACCAATTGGTCCTTTTCGATGTGATATGTACAATCATGCAAATAAAACTACTCAACATTTCTAATTTGCCCATGCATTTTATTGTGTAACTTACACTTTAGCCGTTGTTTTACGACTAATTCCTCATTTCTCGTCATAATCTACCGCTTACAGCACCATCTGTTGCTGAAATTCGAAACTATTTTTTTTTCTTCTGATATACTCTTTCTGCCTTCTTCAATAACATTCCTTCAAATTCGAACGTTTATTGACCACTGACGTCATTGTCATAAGTAATTCTTTTATAACGGCGTTTTGAAATTTTAACTTAAAATTATCCTGTGTGTGTGTGTGTGTGTGTGTGTGTGTGTGTGTGTGTGTGTGTGTGTGTGTGTGTGTGTGTGTGTGTGTGTGTGTGCGCAGTCTGAAAAAGATGCTTCGGGCCTAGATGGCTGGAAAATTGAATATGGTTGCGGTAACTTTACTAATAAAAGGGGACGCATTAGCTTTCCTAACCCCCCTCTAATCCCTGAGTCTGATTTCTGGCCCAAACGAAGATGAAATTCATTTGTACAACCCCTTTCTACCCCTTTCCCCTACAACCCTTTTTTGAATTTTTCTCACTTCTCACATATAGAGCACAGAAGAAGAAGAACCACTCCCAAACCGACTCTAACCCGAGACGCCCATATCACAGGAAACCGTTATTCTTGAGCCAGGAAGTTGGCAACTATTGTAATAAATTGCTTTAATAGAACTTAGTAAATTGATGAAAACCTAAGGCACATTACTAAATATTTACCACAAAATCTCAATTTACGAAAAAATATATTGTTATTAAAAACTGATAACTGTATCCTAAACTCGCTTCAACTACTAAATTTTATTTAAACATATAGTAGATTCCATAGTTACTAACATTGCAGTTTAAAACGAATTGGTAGTTATGAACATATATTTCTCTAACAATGTGTATAATTATGTGTTATAATGTAATCGTTCATATAATGTATGGAAATGCATAAAAAGATACAAAAAATATTATATTGTCAAAGAATATTTTTCAGAAATATACTCACATAAAAGCAAAATACAGGCCGAAAAGCAAAGAAAATCATTTTCCTAGAAGCAGTAATAAATAATCAAAATGAAAGAAAAAATATTAAAGAGGGCTAAAACATTTTATCCATAAAAGCATAATAAATCTGAATAACGCTCTTTCGCAACGTATAATGATACCACAAAATCTTTGCCGTGGTTTCTTGTACAATAATCATAAATCATAGAAATGTATTCGGAAAAATCTATTTTCATCCAGATTTTATATGTATATATATATTTGCCGATGAAGGTCGATTTGCTTTGCTAATTATCTAATTTACGAAGCAATTAGTCTAATATTTCATATTGGGCCGGTTATTCTTTATTTTATTGATGAAATAAATTATATTTTACCTATTTCTTATGAATATTTAAATTCATTCTCTACGGATAAATTTGGAAACTGACATATACTTCTGATACAATTTGTAAAAAAAAAGTAAAAGAAAGCATTTTTTTTAAATTTAGATTTCTACTTATTGCATGGTAAAAACATTTGTAATTACTTTTAAATATTTAATATATTTTGGGATTATTTGATGTTTGAATTTCTCTTAAGCATTTTTAAAATCCTGCACATTTTCCCTAGAAAGTTCAATGCTTATATTAGAAGGATTGTGAAAGTTTTCGAAAGGACTATAAAAATATACCAGCACGTAGTTTTTCTAATAGAAGAAATCACTGTTTCCGGCTAAAAAGGATGTCACACATTTCTCTGTATTACTATCGAACAATTTTTTGCAACAGTATTTGGATATTTCTCATTCCCTGATAATGGGGAATAGTTCTACCGCCAAACGAATTTCAAAACAATATATTTATTTTGATACTTCTCCTTCTTTAAATAGGTGGAATAACGATGTAGACCATTTAAATGATAACATTGAGTTATAATGTGCATTATTTGGAAGAATGACGTACTAAATGTTTCCATACTTTTAATTCAATGCATATAAAATATTGATATTATTAATAATAATGTAGGATGATCCAGACCACTCCAAAACTGTTGTGTAAAAATAATGCCAGGATCGCTACTGAGATCAATATGAGCGATATGATTTATGCAATACTTATTAAGAGGCCCTTATAGCAGAAAGTACGTCACGACATTGACATGGGGATTGTTTATGGTTAGCACCACAATTTTTCTGCTGCCAGAAGTACTCCAACCTATTTACTTGCAAGGTAATTTACAATTACTTTCTTTGTCTATCCTGAAAAGGTACAATTGGATAAAGTGTTAAATACATTTGATGCCTGAGTTCAGGAATAAGCACTGAGAGATTTTATAATATCACTTTATATAATAACAATATATTTAGTAATCATTCTGTTCATTTCTGAATTGAATGAAGTGCCATCTAAAAAAAGTAAAATTTCATCTCCTTAAAGTAAGTCATATCAGTCTCTTCGGTCCGTCTGAAGGCACACCGGCATAATAAATACTGAATTACCTTACCACCGCAATAGCTAAATTGACTGGAATTGGGATTGAGTCCTAAGGATTACCACCGGCAACAGTGCAACCTTTTCCGAAAGATGAACGTCTCGTTATCGATGGGAGGAGCCACACCTCTCACCCTTTCGTGTATCCTCCAGAATGGAAGGTATCGACTACTCTTCA
>JAPMOQ010031630.1:0-22949 GCA_026543055.1 Argiope trifasciata
AACATTTCAAAGTGTGTTTTAAATAACATGGGCAATGAAATAAACCAGAAGTTTTAGTGTAAGTGAAATAAGTTTTCATTTATAGTTTCACGTGATAAATCAAAACCTAACAGAGGTATTTACATAAACATTTCAAAGTGTGTTTTAAATAACATGAGCAATCAAATGAGTCAAAAGTTTTATTGTTGGGGAAATATTTTTTCATTTACAGGCTCATTTTTATTTCATTTTTTTCATCAGAAAAATTAGGGTGAAAATTAAGGGAGAAAATGCATATATACGTCTATTTTTACCCATAACTTCTATGCATCTCAACATTTTTCTTAGATTTTGGTTCATTTCATTCATCATTACATTCTAAAACTTGTGCGAGAAGAAATATACGGTTGCTGCATCACCATTTTGTGTAAAGTAATCACAGTTTTGGTTAAATTTCATTAAAATTTACTAAAAATTTCCCTATTCCTCAAACCCTATTATATTTTCAAATAAGATTATTATATTTTGTTTAATAATTGACATTACACATTTTAGAAAGTCACAGATTTTAATGATAAGGAATAGCATATTTATAATATTTTTTAATTGAATTACTTTGTTATTTTAAATATTATCTTATTTAAATTATGCTCCGGATGGCTAATTTTCTATTTCTACACGATTGTTTAAAATTAATTTTTAAATTTTAACTAAACATTTTTTAATTATAATTTTAAAATTATTTAGACATTTTTTGCATTGTTTATAATTTATATATATACGTATATAATTAAGCTTTGATCTAAGATTTTTTAAAAATATTTTTTGAATCTGAACACAGGAAATAATTAATTAGAATAAAAACTATTGTTAAATTTATTAAGACAGTTAATTAGCTTATATAAAGACATTATATTCAAAAATTTTAAAAAATTATGATATTTTCTAATATTTCTTTAATTATCTATACTTATAATAAAGCTGAATGTGTGTGTGTGTGTGTGTGTGTGTGTGTGTGTGTGTGTGTGTGTGTTGGCGCTCTACAGACCAGACCGTTGGACCTACAGCTACCAAATTTGGTAGCTGTAGGTCCAACGGTCTGGTCTGTAGAGCGCCAACACACACACACACATTGAGCTTTATAATAAGTATAGAAGTATTCATAAACCATTTATTTTTATTACTTGTTAAAAACTTAGTAAAATAAAAATCGATTGCAAGCTCCAGAATCAAAAATATAGCCATTAATACCACAAAACCACCCCGTAATAGGAAAAATATATAAATGATGCAAGTAAACTTATAAATCCTATTATCTAGACTTAACATGTTATTTAAATAAAGCTGTAAATATCCGCGACTACGCTTAAATATTGTTTTTTTATTAATTTCTCAATTTCCACCACCAGGTGGCAGCACATTGTTACCTGAATTCATACTAAATGACCTAGTCTCTCAGGTAAGTATGCTCTCTCTTCTTTCTGCACTTAGAATCTTCAAATAACGGTGGAGGATCACGAAATGGTGGAGGAAGGTAGGGTGGCGGAATAGGAGGAGCTACCGCATAACTTTTAACTTTTTTTTTTTCTTCTTCCACCGCCACAGGGTAATCGTTTTCAAACATCGCATTTAAACTTTATGATTTTGTTTCGCTATTTTGTTACATAAGCGCTTATTTATTTGAAAGTGGAGGAGGGAGGGTACGAGAAAAGGGGGGGGGTTGAGGTTGCTCTTGGATGGAAGAGATTCCATTCGTCGATTAGTGGAGGAAAAATATGGTTCTCTTCTCTTCAGCGAAATAATTATTCGTGTCGTAATGGCGAGAATTTATCGCTTCGTTAGAATCATCGAACAGGGGTGGAAGGGAGAAGGGTAGTTAATGCTCTCAGACGATTTTGTTTAATCTGTATTGATATGCTGGAGGGTCTTTAAAATTTTTCTGTGTGGTAAAGAAAAAAAAGGAAAGGGGGGGGCGGAAGAATGTCTGATATGCTAGGCAGTGATAATTCCTTAAGTGCAGTTTTTAAAAGTACTTCATATTTCATTATGTAATTTTTATGTCTCTAAAATTACTTGAAAATTTATTCAGTGTTAGAGTGATGTAAAATAACTGGAATTTGATTTAAAATGCAATATTGGCAACTTTATTTTTATTTACTCGTGTGTGAAGTGCACAAAGTGAAAGTATTGTAAGCATCAAAAGATTCAATCTCGAAATTTTGATGGATGTTTACGTCTCAAACCTCAACAACTTCAAAAAATATATTTTGGGAATTATAATTTATTTGTTATTTTGCCTGTCTGTGAACATATTAACTCATTGAACCTAAGCGATGAAATTTGGTATTTAGTCTTAACACTAAATTTCTAAATTTTTACTAAAATTTGGACGAAATGTATCAAGTACGTCTGACCATATGTACATGAACAAAAGCTCTAAGAGGCATATGAATGGGATTTGATTTGCGGATTTAATCCAGAATTGGAAATATAAATTAAATTTTATCGAATCTGTGAAAAGGGAGTTGGCCCGTCTGTTTCCATTTATGGGAAGCGAAATAATTTAATAACTCAGAAAGTCAAATAGTTAAAATTTGGTGGTCTTGAGGTTTGTGTCAATTTCTGGATCTTGTCGGTAAAAAGAAAGGTACCTATTATATTTATGAAATCAGTTTTCTTCATTATATTACATAGCAAAAAAACTCGCCATATTGCATCACTTCGCATAGATATTGTGGGTATGGAGGTATATTTGCTTGTGGACTGCAGTATCTTCGAAATATTGCCACTTAAGAATACCTGCATAAAAGGGTTCTTAAAGTAAACCTCAAAGCAACATCCCCTCCCTCTCACCTTTCTTAAAAGCCGCGTATTCTCCCTACTTAACCTGAAAATTTATCCAGGTATTCAAAAACGAAATTACGATGAATGCTAAATAATAATTTATTAAATCTTTCTTTCGTTTTTTCTGCTTTCTATGACAGGTTGGTTCAGCAGTAAAATTGATTTAATAATATCAAAGAACATTAATTTATTTTCAGAGCGTTTCTTTCTTTGTCGTACAGTAAAAGCTCTTAATTCGCGGGGTATATGTTCCATTAATATGCCGCGAATACAGAAACCGTGAATACGGAATGGTAATTTATATGGGATTATAGGGGATACGTTCCTAGGTGACAAAATAAAAAAAAACAAATATATAAAAAATCAATTTAATTGAAGTTTTTGAACATTTTGATTGATTATCTTAAGGCTTAGGCAATGGTTTGAAAAATTTTGTAATTTTCTTTTGCTTGGCAGTTTTTAAAAGCTCCTTCCATTCAGACTGATACGCAGCAGTCGCATTAGCAATTTGCCTTTTAAAAATAAGACTTCGATCCATAGACGGATCAATGTTCTTAAAGAAATCGCAAAGCTCATTTGCCATTCTTAAACCTTCACTAAGATTTTTCAAATTAAATGTCACGTACTTGTTGAAGCCTCCCTTTCAATGGGCTGTGAATTTAACATTACCTCCAAGTCGGTTTCAGTCAGATCTTCATCTTGCGATTCAAGCAATTCCTGAATGCCACTTGATTCTGTCTGTTCAAACCCATCTCGTCCTATTCCATTCGCTATTCCGACTATGTTTGCAGTCAAAGTTTGAACTTGCACAGATTCTTCGTCATTTTCCATTGTCAGAGCAGGCCAAGTTTTTTCCAGCATAACTTCAATGTGTGTGGCTTCAGTTCTTCCAATGATTCTTTTATGTTTACGTTGCATTTTGCTATGTCAAATTTCTTCCAGCATTCCATAACATTCATATCGGGATCACACTCCATATTATCCAACATGATTTTGAAGGTTCGTCTAATGTAATAGAGCTTAAAGGTCCGGATTATTTCTTGGTCCATAGGTTGAGGCAAAGCAGTCGTATTGGGAGGAAAAAATGACACTTCTATATTTGGATGCATAGTTTCAAGTTCGCTAAAATGACATGGTGCATTGTCTAAAACTAGAAGTGATTTAAAGTCTAAATTCTGTTTTTTTTAAATAGGTTTCAACTTCAGAAACAAAACAATTCCTGAACCAGTCACAAAAAATAGCGCTTGCAACCCACGCTTTCTTATTAGCACGCCAAAACACTGGCAGGTTGAATAAAGAAACCGCGAATAAAGAAATTTTTAGCCACGAATATAGGAATTGGGTCGCATTTTTTTCATCCGCGAATAGTGAAACCGCGAATGAAGGAAGCGCGAAAAAGGAGCTTTTACTGTATATTATTATGTGACTACAAATGTAGTTTTGTGTCGAATGTTTGTTTCAATCGATGGAGGAAAACATGTCTAAGACACAAATTCGATTTCTGGATACTGTGAATTCTTGTGATGATAAATG
The DNA here is from genome assembly GCA_026543055.1 of Argiope trifasciata. Lineage (NCBI taxonomy): Eukaryota > Metazoa > Arthropoda > Arachnida > Araneae > Araneidae > Argiope > Argiope trifasciata. The sequence continues at coordinate 4,357 of JAPMOQ010031630.1, forward strand.
ACCAACGATGACAAGACATATTTAGTGAAAATGCTAAATTCGCATCAAAAGTTAATATTTCTTAACGATTGTTCACAAATGCCTTGTAGTGGCCGCGTTTGCATGGTGGTAAGGTCTCAGCTTCGAAACTGGAGGATTGCAGGTTCAAGGCCTGATTCCACCGAAGAACCGCCATGTAAGTGAGTCTGGTGCACGTTAAATCCGTCGGAGCCATACGTCCTTCCGCTGGTGTGATGTGCAAGTTTGGAGAGGAGGGTGCCAGCTCAGGTGTCGTCCTCGTCATCTGACCACGGTTCAAAATGACGAGGTCCGTCCCAAAATAGCCCTAGTGTTGTTTCAAAACGGGACATTAATATAACGAAACTAAGCCAAGGCCATGTAAGACGTTCTTTGGTTCGACAAATTTATAAGCGAGTATGCGAGAAAGTTTTGGCAGGATTGTTCCCACTGATGTTTTGTTATTGTTGTAAGCTGAAAGCATGAATTGGTGCAAACAACTGGAACATAAGAAGAAAAAAAATATTGGCAAAAAAAAACGTGCTATTGTTTCAATTGAATTTTAATACTTAACAATTTGAAGATACATTGAATTTTCACACTTAATGAAAACGACATAAGTTCATGTATCCAATTGTGAAAAAATCATTAGGTCAAACAATGTTCTAAAAAAATATTTAACAAAAAAAATCATTATTTGATCACATATAAAATTAAATAAATTATACTAATTGCTTATGACTTAACAAAATATTTAAATAAATTATAACACGTTACAGATAAATGAAAAATAAATGTTGTATATTATTTCTTCCTGAAACTAAATAAAATTACCGTCTTATGGAATGCGTCTAGAAAAGGCGAAGTCGTTATAATAATATAAATCATTCTTTTATCTGGTTTTGTTTCGTAATATGCCATAAAAAAATTGCATTCTACGCATAATTATGAAAAATGAATTATCACATGCTCTTAATAATAAACACAATAAAAAATTATAACATATAAGGAGGGGGGATTAAGCTTGAAAATATTAATGAAATTAACCTAAATTTTTCTTAACTCTTTTCTTACTCTTAAATTCTTTTTATAAAAATTTTATATATTATATGCATGTACATTTTAACTTGTTAGGATTTCATTTTAAAAGATAATTTTGAACTCTTTTGTACATTTTAGTTAGCTTATCTTAATTATAACTGCTTTTTATAGTTTGATTTTAGTTTAGTTATATTAACGTCCCGTTTTAAAGCAACATGGGGGCTATTTTGGGAAGGACCTCGTAATTTTGAACCATGGTCAGATGACGAGGACGACACCTGAACTGGCACCCCCCTCTCCACACCACACCAGCGGGAGGACGTTTGGCGTGACAGATTTAACGTGCAAGAGACCCCCTCACACGACGGTTCTTCGGTGGAATCGAGTCTCGAACCTGAAACCTTCCGGTTCCGAAGCCGAGACCTTACCCCCAGGACAACACGGCCCCAACTGCTTTTTATAATTTCCATGCTTTTATTTTTATAACTAGTCCAACTAATCTGTCTGGATAATTAAGATGCATTGGATTCAGTAATTGCTATCTCAAATACATAGTACAAACAAAATTTAGTGGTCGTCAGAAAATTCGTACTCGAGATTTTGATGACTCTTTACGTTTCAGACCTCCCTAAGTTCTGAAAATGCATTTCTAGAAACTTGTACATGCTATAGTTCAAATACGCAGCGATTTACGTTAATGCACATTGCATTACTGTTTCACCGGCCATGATCAGAATAAAAATAACTAAGGAAAAAGTTTAAATTTAACAGTTGGTGGATTTGGATATATACGAAGTTCATAGCCTCGTGCTAGTTGTAAAATATTGTTAATATAAGGTAAGTAGATTTACAATCATTTACCTCACCTACTAGTTAATAGCATATTGTATATTCGAGTGTAATGTATCATTCGATAAACTACTTAATACTGTTAGATATAACCATGTCCACGCCAATTAAATGTCTTTCTAGGTGTAAAAAAAAAAAAAAAAAAAAAAAAAAAAAAAATTACCGTAAAAGAAAAAAAGAAGAAAAGCTAAACTTCAAGAAGTCACACATAGATCTGTTTTCTTGGCTACAAAGTTATTCTGGCAATTATGTTGAAACAATGAAATTTGTTATGTGTTTATACAAATGTGACCGAATCCGAAAATAATGACGAAAAAAACAACTATGAATATGATTGAGAGAGTATAAATGATCTTGGTTTATGGCCAAGTATTATAACTGATAAATTTAGAATGCTTTGCATTAAAGTCTGACCTGTACAACATAAAGAAGTTTTTTTACTAAAAATGTTGAAGGCAGATCATTTTCCACTACATACCATGTTGAAAAAAAAATGCCAGATGGGGAAACTCAACTGGTTAATTTATTCCAAGACACCGTATTTTGTTTTTGCTGTATACTGCTTTCCAAAAGGAATGACCAAATTACACGATTTATAGGTAGCTATAATAACTGGAGAAAGCTGCCAAATGCAATCCATGATCATGAACGCTCTAGTCGTCATATTTATTCGTTCATTGCTTTGAAAAAAATATTAAAACGACTCAATTTGTATTCGACTATTGATAAAACAAATTGTTAATATAAGTAAAGAAACAGCACAACTCGAATTACTATTTCAAAGAATTGTAAATGTGATTCTGTTTTTAGAGTGTAATAATCTTCCACTTCGAGAAACCAACGAAATATTAGGTAAGCCTAATAATGGAATCTTTTTTTATGTAATTGAATTATTAAGAAAATACGATTCTGTGCTCATGGATCATATAAACAAAATAATTCCAAATGGATTGTACTTCTGACGTAAAGAACAAACTCCAATCATTATTAGGCATGCAAATTTTAAAGAGAAAAAGTTAACTATAAATGAATCATTCATAGGGTTTGTTGAAGTAACTGATCTGTCTAGTGAAGGAACAGCAAAAATTCTATTCGAAAGATTAAGTGGATTTGATTTAGATATTATGAATTGTAGAGGGCAAGCATACGACAACCGTAGTAACATGAAAGGAAAATATTAAGAAGTATAGTCTAAAATACTTTCGCATGCAATTTATGTGTTTTTCCTATCACATTCCTTTATTTTATAAATCTGTGATGTCGCTTCCAGTAGTATACAGAGTTTAAAAAAACTTTTTGGGACATTACAACATTTTTATTGCTTATTTTCTGCAATGGGAAATTCTGCAAAGCATTTAAACGTTACTCTTAAACCATTGCGTGACACTCGTTGGAAAGCCCAAATAGATTAGGTGAAAGCAGTGCGTACACAGTTTGAAGGAACTTGTAATGTCTTGGAAGAATTTCTTAATATTTAGATGATGCAAGTAATGATAATACAGAGGTATCCGATAGTAAAAATGTAGATGGTGCTAGAAATGTCATTTATTTTATGTTTAATAGTGTTGTTTGTAATATTTTCCAATATTAACACTATCAATAAACTATTTTAAGCAGCAACCATTTTTATTTTTTTTCCAGCAACTGTTCTTGCCTTGACTTTCAATTTAATCAATAAAATTAAAATTGAAATCCAAAATTTAAAAACAATAACACATTTTTCCTCGAAGCAAAAGTTCTAGCACATAATTTGAGCACTTTCCTGAAAAACGAATTCGAAAAAGGAAAAAATTATTTTCCAAAGTTATAAATAAAACCGACAGAGGAATTTATATGTTATTTTTTAACACTGTAATTGATATTGTTATTCTACAAATAGAAGATAGGTTTAAAAGTATACCAAATGGTGTTTTTGATTTGAAATTAATCACTAATGTAACAACTTTAGAAAAATATGAATTCGAGAAATGTTTTAAAAACTTTGCAAAGTTTTATAACACAGATGTAGATTAAAATCAAATCCAAGAAATTTGTTAGTCACCGCATTTGATTTTGCAGGAAAGAAATGTAAATAACGCACAAGACATATTGCAATATATACTAAATAATAATTATAACGAGTTATTTCTAACTGTATCAACTGTTTAAAAAAATTACGTTGCCAGTTGCTAAAGTAAGAGCTGAGAACTCTTTTAGTAAATCCAAATGAATAAAGAATTATCTTCGGTCAAACATGTGTTCAAAACGTTTAAATGTACTTGTTAAAGTAAGCATTGAAAAAAAAAATTGTAAAAAATTATAATTTCTCTGAAGTAATTGATATATTATCAAAAAAAATCACGTATTTAATAAATATACATTAATAACACATGCTCAGATCTGTATTATTATTATTTTGCTTTACAAAAAAATTAGAGCCCTAAATGACTTCTTGCACCAGGCCCCCTTGAAAAGATAGCCGATTCTAATCAAAAAGCCTTTAATCTATTTTGTCATAATCAACTATAAATGTATGGCGACGAATATGTTATGAATTTGTTAATTTTTGTCACCATAATTTTTCAAATGTACATCATTAAAAGATTTGTCAATCAGATTTATGATTATCAACTCTACTGATTTTCTATATGCGTGAGTTCTGCAACAATTCGTTGCCAAATAAATATTTTAAATTCCTTTTTTATTTTTTAGGATAAAAAAATTATAACTCTTACGTACATCTAAAAAACATTGCAGTTGTTGCTACCATAAATACATGTTCCGTATGTTCTGACTTCGATGCTTGTAATGAAATTCTGTGGCATTAAAACGAAAACAAAAAATTAGGTGTATATTTTTGCCAAACTAAATAAAAAGTTCATTGTTTGTTTCATACTTGAGTAGCCTCTTAGTCGATGCAGTTTCAAAGAAGAACTGCACCGTTGCCCAGGAAACACCACGTTGAGGTGTACTACTTTTGTTCCTCGCCCATCCACCCTCCATCGCTGCATTCGAAGACAGTTCTGATCTGAAAACTGCATCGGGCAGCCGACGACAGTTTTGATGTTAAACTGAGTCCTTCTGCGACCGGTATCTCACTGGAATATCCAAGGCCTAAGCAGAACTGGTAGATCACAAAGGATTCTACAATTGGCACTCCGACAGGAGCTATCCGTGCAGGCAGCCCTAGAGCAGAACACAGCTTGTAGATTGTATAGGATTCTACAACAGCGATATCTGACTTTTGGGTTGCAAATGGAGCCGTTTCGCTGGGATTTCTAAAGCCTGGCAAATCCTAAATACCGTGTATGAGCGAACCACTGGGACGGATTCTACTCTAGTCGCAGGTGGATCAGGTGGTGTATCAACATCTTGATCCGAATCGGGATTGAAAAATAGATCTCTGATTGAGGGTAAGTGAGGGAACATGTAATATTTCAATAGTTCCAAGATCGCCCATAGGACTATCCATCCAACGATGGCCGTAGCCTCGTTGAAAAGTTCTCAAAACGCAGCGAGCTTAACTCAGCAAAAAAAGTCACACAGCGATCAGTTGCAAAAACAGAAATGATTCTTAGCAGATCAACAGATAATAGATTCATTGTTTCATATATTTCATGGTTTGTATTTTGTGCATTTGTTTAACATTAAACAGTAATGTTTCTGCTAACAATAATAAAAGCGACTGTTAAGACCTTCTGCATCCAATAGCAACTGAAATATAACCAATGATTTTTACTAAGTTAGCAATGGAATAAATCTAATAATCAAGTATGGAATACTAGAGAAGGGAGGGACAAAGAGTGGAGTTAATACTTAATTTTATGTGGGTTTTAATTTATTTATTTATTTATTTGAAAATTAACTATATTTTTCCTGGAAGATTTAAAACGAATACTATCGATTGAGATTTAAATTGATTAAAATTTGTAAAAAAAGTGTGTTGAGTAAAATTTGAGAACAAATTTTCGTTTTACTTAATATTTTAAGAAATAAGTTTCTGTTCTATGCTGCATTTGAGGTAAATTGCCATCTCATGTTATTGTATTAATTTGTCAAACGAAGGAAGTAGAAGGTGAAAGAAAAAGAGAAGAAAAGCTCAAAAATATGATGAATAATGAAAAAAGCCGAATGCAAAAAAATATTTTTAGAGTAATGAAGAAAACTTACTATGCGTTTTGGACGCTCATTTGCCTACCAAATGAGTTTGTTGTGTTAAAGACTCATAATTCCATACCAAATTATTTTAATGATAAGATCAATTAATCAAATTAAGTCGCTGTTGCTACGTTTACACGCTTGAGAGCGAGCGGAACGACAGAGGGTCATTCCAAATTTGAAATATTTTGGATGTGTATCCTAACCTCGGGGGTAGTTCGCTTTCCCCGTGATCTGGTCGTCCCGGGTTCTGATCTTCCCGTTGTTCTATCAGGGAGGTGTGTGAAATATCTCCTACCCTCTAAAAAGAGGCTGTGAAAGCGAGTGTGTGAATGTCATCATATAGACTGGAAGTCAGATTTCTGCCCTCGGGTACTCAAGGGGTTTTACTCTCAGAAGCTACTGGAACCCTCTTCCTGTTGTAACGCAGACACGACATTATCAGATGTTAAATCTGTACATCAAATATAACTCATTTAGCGTTCTCCATTTTCTTTCTATTGTGTTAAATTATTTTCGGACTACCGAATTGACAAATTTCCCCTGAATGCTCATTGTTTAAAATTTGAAGCTTCAAATGGCACAAATAATGCTCAAAACTTGAAAAGTGAAATGCTATCATTTATTTTGTTAAAATTTAATAATATGAAATATATTACATATAATTAGTATTTTGTAGTGGTTTTTTTTTTTTTTTTTTTCATTTTCTGTTAAACTCATCTTTGATAAGGAATCTGTTTTGTACATGAAAAAAATATTTGAAAAAATGATGATATAAATAATTTACATACTTTCTTCCTACATTCATCCTTTAAGCTTTACATCAGTCTTATACCCTTAAAAACCTCAAAGACGTCAGAAAAAATTCAAATTTATTCTAAGTGAGAGATCTGAGACGCTATTGAAGATGTTTGCGTTGGTGTCGCCAGGCTTTGTCACAAGACACAAACAACAAATTAGAGAAACGTTCCAAAAATTTGTAAAGTTTTATAACACTGATGTAGATGAAAACCTAATCCAAGAAATTTGTTCGTTACGGAATTTGATTTTGAATGAAAGAGATGTAAATAACGTACAAAACATACTGCAATACATACTAAATAATAATTATATCGAGTTTTTTTAAATGTATCAACTGTGTAAAAACTTTTCTTTATGTTGCCAGTTACTGAAGCGAGTGCTGAGCGCTCTTTCAGAAAATTAAAATTAATAGAGAATTATCTTCGGTCAAGCATATGCTTATAACGCTTAAATGCATTTGCTGTATTAATCATTGGAAAAAAATTCAAAAAAATTGTAATTTTTCTGAAATAACTGATGTATTAACAAAAAAAACAGGCATTAAATAAATATGCATTAATAATATATATTCATTAATAATATGCATTAATAATATATATATTATTATTTCATTTTATTCATTTATTTATTTTTCTTTACAAAAAAGCCAAATCTAACTTCAAAATTAAAATGCATCTTCTATAATAAACCAGCGGACAGATACACAAGATCTATACGCATTTGCTTTTAATGTCACGATGACGTTTGCACAATTTCAACCATCTATCAGAAAGCGTTTTCGAGTTATCTTTGTCATAGACGCACATTTTCTAAAAACATGTATTCTGAAGGCTACACGTAGAAATTCGTCAAAATCCTAAGCTTTTTTTTTCGACGATTACTGAACTTTTTACTAGGTATAGAAGAAAATAAAAGTCTGCAAATATGAATAATAATAACAAAAATGATATCCATTATCCTTTTATCTAAACTAAATACTAATAACTTGGAATAAACCTCTTTTACACTTTACCAAGGAAATAGATGTTTGTACTCGGCTTTTTGAAATTTTCAGCTCAATGAAGCAAGGGATTCTGATCCGATTTTAAATCAGGGGGCTACATCTTATAATAACGCTCAAAACACCAGTTTAAAGTGTTTATTAATGACTCACACTTCAATATAATTTTTTTTATTTCTAAAGAAAATATATTTTTCAAGCTTGTAATAAAAATGCAAAATCCTAATCAATATAAGTAAAAAATAATATATATAATTTCTGATGCCGGGCAATAAATTTTTTTCCATATCTGCTTTTGGTAAGTTCAATTGCATGCACTCGCTGCTTTAACACTTTATTCCTTATTATTTGACACTAACTTCACAAAGTGAATCAGTATAAGCAGAAGACTATATTTTAGCTCTATGTATACTGTGAGGAGACCTGAAGTTAATCAATACGTTAATTTCCCTTTCCTTAAAAAATTTAAGGGTTCTCAAGTATAACTACCTCAGTGAGATAAAACATTTTAAAAGATGCTTTAATAACCTTCCTCTTATATAAATTCAATTTTGGTCATTATATCTATTAAACATATAGGGGTTCTTTTTTGCTGGTGGTGTGGGGGGGATTTTACTTCAATTGGTCCTATATTGTAAAAGGGGTTGTGTGTTTTCCCACTTAATTGAAACCATTCTTATTTCATTGAAATAAGTTTTTTCAATGTATCCTTTTTTATGAACAATTGACTGGTTCCTCAATTTTATGTGCCTTGGTAATGGTACTTTGAGGAATTGTCCCATCCTAATTCCTTATTATCAGTCACTGCTTTTTAATGCAATCTTCTTCTTCCTCTATACCATCAATACATACAGTAGAATAAGGAAGAAAACAGAAAAGAAGATGCTAGATTATTTAGATATATGAGAAATTTAAAAGGAGAAAACTCCTGCTGCTTTATACATATGGCAAATGAAAGTACATGAACAATTTCTAAAACTTTCTCTTCTTTTTAACACCTTTACTATTTATCGTTTTAAGAGGTATGCAATGAATACATAAGAGCATCAAATCATTCACAATAACACACATAACAGTAGTATATTAGATTTAATTCTTTAACCTTGCTATCAGCAGCATAACAGATGCTCAGGACATGAATTAATTTTTTGCCCCTATTCATTATCAGCAATTTAATAAAAATATATAATACCCTAAGAGTATAGTGCTATTTTTTCTCCCCTTCGTGATAATTTTTTTTTTTAAATGATGCTAAGAATACCAATTCCATTTTTGGTGGTATTCCTTAAGACTGACATTAAGACATCAATATCTTCTTGGGCCAAAAAGGACACTACACATGGTACAAAGCTATATTAAAGAATACTGAAATACATTGTAATGTATATTGTGTGTGTATCATTTTAAATGCATTAATATTATATATAATGCTGTAGTCACAGAAGATTAAGGAGTAGCATACCTGACCTATGCACTACTTTTAGGTGACACCATGGAAACATAACATTAGAGCTATTGTTCCAATTTTTAAAATTAAATGTTACGAGACAAATAAAAACTGCAACATGCCCTATTTTATTTGTTCAACCTATAATGATGAAAGGTGGAAAAATTCATATTATGGTCTGGATGACATTTACTTTACTACACAATTACACATGAGGTATATCAATTGCTAATTGAATAAAAAAATCATTTTAATATTTTTAAAAGTATAAAATAAAAATTTACAATGGATAAATTTAAAGTCCTCAAAATTTCCCACTGACAATTGGATCTGTTTATTAAGCTATAAAAGAACAGCCAAAATAATTGAAGCTTCCTGTTGATAATGTTTTGGTGAAAGATATTTATGTGAAATCAGTTATGATCACAATACTTTGAACTAACAGATTTTGTAATTTTTAACTATGGTTAAAAGAGCCCTTAGTTAATGTATTCATTACTAAAATTCCACTAAACACTGACAGAAGAACAATGTGTTCAACAAATGCGCAGTCTTTGTAGACAAACAGAAAAGAATTAGAAAACGTACCTTTAAATTTACTTAAAATTGTTTCAAATAAATCTTAATTCAATTCAATCAATAATAGATTAATTAAACTTTGGTCAACATTAGTGTCAAAGCAATATAAAAACTTATTATTTTTTTATTTCAGTTTTTAATTAAATGAGGTATTAATAATATGCAAAAGAAAGTGAGACACAAGTCAAAATATTAGATCTAATTAAATAAAAATATGTTTACAAAAATAATGGTAATATTAATAATAAAATAACTGGTAAATTCTTTGTGAATAAGAAATAATTTATTTACACAGTTTCATTACTTCTTTTAACATTTGCTATTTCAATGAAAATTTTGCATCATAAAACTATTATTAACGATATAAATAATCAGCTTCAATATTAGCAGCTAACTCTGGTTCCCACTTGTCTCCATTCAACAGCAATTTCTCTTTGTTATACAGTAATTCTTCATGTGTTTCTGTAGAATACTCAAAATTTGGACCCTAGAAAAAAATACATTTGTCGATATTTAATATTATAAATAACTCATGATCCCATAATTATGTCAAATATTTTATTTAAAAAAAAATAATAAGCAAATGCTTGTATTGACAAATTTTGTAACATGAAAGGGAAAAAATAAAAAATTATGTATTATATAAGTGTTCAATATTTCTTGAAAGAAGGTATTCAACTGGACTGTTTTAAAGGAAGGTGATATTTAACTGTAATTCTCATTTTAAAAACATTGAATGTTACAAAACTTTTAAAAGATGTCTATAAAAAATGGGATCATTAATCTATCTCTATTACATAAATGATATAGTAACTAAAATGAAATATAAATAGAAAGTTTTACATTACCCTAAGGTAACTAAGACTATAAAATAACCAAAAGAAAAACATTTAATACTATGAAAAGTAATTTGCATAAGGCTTATAAGGCATTCAAAAATTCAAAGGAAAATGGGGCCTTTAAAATCATACAGTTTTATTTGATGTGTCTATCTTTACTTATCTTTAAAATGTGCTCCTGATTATATAAAAGTGACAATATGAACAAAAAATAATGGGTTTAATTTCATCACAATAAATCATAAATTTAATAACTAAAACAATGAAAAACATAGTGAAAAATATACTTAGATTTGTATACAATGACATGCTCTAAAATTTTTGAGGAACAATAATTAAAATTTCAGTTACAAATCTAATAGATATTTTGAAAAAAAAATAATTCTGGATATTTACATTTTTAATAAAGCTATGACATCATAGAATAGGTTCATGCATACAATGAACGGAACATGCCGAAGGCCTATTATGTAGGGCAATTAATTAATAGGATTTTAATGACAATTTGGCAATATAGACATAAAATGTTTCTTTAACAATTTAACTATAATTAAATATAATAATATTCTCTGTAAATCAACTGGTCATCAAAGGTAACTGTTGTTAAATATGTATCAAAAATAAAATTAATGAGTTTGACAATTTCATGAGATTAATTACACTGTGATAAAGCTAAATAAATCACAAACATTAACGGATGACACATTATATTAAAAGCTGAAAAAGTTGTAACTTTTAATTTTATAGCATTCTGTAAATGAACTTAATGCAACTAATCTTAATGAATACTTACTAAATAAATAAAAAAATTATCAAAAAAAGAAATCATAACTTTTTTTTAAATCCTGGAATTTTAGGTTTATATATGGGAATGAACCCTGTAAATACAATCTAGGAAAAAAGAATATTTTAAACTGTGTTTACTTCAACAATAGCATCAACAGGGCAAGCTTCTTGGCAAAATCCACAATAAATACATTTAGTCATATCTATATCATAACGGGTTGTTCGCCGGCTGCCATCTTCTCTCTCCTCTGCTTCTATTGTAATCGCCTATCACACGCACACACACACATAAAAGAAAGATTGAAAATTTATTTATTCACTAAAAATTATCATTTTTCAGATATTATTATTCAAAAATAATGAGAGTCCTTCATTTTTCATGGGGTGATGAAAAAAGGAAATATTTTTATTTGAGTAACATTTGGCAAAGTGGCTGTAAATAGTAAGAAAATTTAACTTATATTGACCCCTTTATTGCCCAAATTAATTTAGAGCATAAAGTTAAAAATGTTTTTAAATAAATTTTTAATTTTCATTTTTAAGGAAACTTTAAAATTTTAGAATTTTATTTTTTTAAGAAAATTTTCCATACAAATGCAATGAAAGATTTTCAAAATAAAATATGAAAAAGTAAAGATTCAAACTCTTAGTATTGTGAAATAAAGTTAGATTTTCAAATTATAACCTTCTATTTCCAAAGCTCAGATATTTTATTTCTAAAAAGCTTTTAGGGCAAATTTGTAGACTGGCAAAAATTATAATTCCACTTAATTTTATTTTCATGTTACATTTGATTGCAATTTAAACTTTAAAAAATAGCAATGACAAAACTTTTTGATTGCATTTTTGTTGTCATATCCTTCATGGCTTTTGGCAGAAAAAAAAAGAATAAAAAAGGGCAAATTCTGCCTTGCATAATGAAATTAAAAATATAGCATCCCCCAAAAATGCAAACCTTTTGATAATTTTTGCATTTGCAATTAATAAATAAAAAAAAAAATTTCAATTAAAATACATTTAGATAATAATCATTGAAAGTGTTCATATTGTTAGAAATAATTAATTATATTGATCTTTCTAATAATAATTTATGAAAGAGCTGAAAATTTTGCTTAATGAAAGAGAAACTAAATAATTCTATTACTTAAAAAGTCGGCGTCAAAAAACGTATTCATCTCTAAACAAAAACAGAAATAAAAGAAACGAATAATGAGGTGTATTAAATAATTCTTCATTGTTGAATGATTTATCTGTGAAGCTTTAAAAGAAAAGCATTTTTTTTTTCTCAATTACAAATTACTTTCTATTTCCAATTTTTATCTTTCATTAAAAAAAAGTAAAAATATCAAGAAAAGATAAATTTAAAATAATAATAATAATAAATGATTCAATAAAAGCATTTATTTTTTAAATGTTTCTTTGCTTATATTTGACAAATAAGATTCACTCCAAAAGCATAGAATGCACAATAATTTTAGTTAAGATAAAGAATTTACAAATAAATTAATAACTAACAAAAGAATTCTAAAATATAAATTCAAATCATAATGCATAGTACTTACCTGAGCAGGACAAATAGCTTCACACAATTTACATGCAATACATCTTTCTTCTCCAGATGGATATCTACGAAGAGCATGTTCCCCTCGAAATCGAGGACTCAGTGGACCTTTCTCAAAAGGGTAATTGATAGTAGCTGGTTCTTTGAAGATATGAGCTAGAGTAAGACCCAAACCTAAACAAAATTGAATGATAAATTTGAGACACTTACTAATAAACCAATACTGTAACTGACACTGATTAGTAATCCATATAATTTCTCAAAATATTCAACTGTAAATTTCTTTGCACAAAGTCATATAATAAACAGCATGCATTTTACATTTTATAAACAATTATCTATGTATACATTATTGCATACATTTTGTATATCAAAATAGTAGTTGGATAAGTAATATTTGAAATTCAAAAATATAAATGGAATGAAACAACATGAATGATTTAAATCATATGTTTTCAAAATCCTTATCTAAATTATATTCATCAAATTAGTGTTGATAGTTTATAATTGTGTATGTGTTTGTATACGTAGGTAAAATAGCTTAAATGATTTACTTGGTGGAGGTGGTTAGTAGCAATTTTTCTTAGAAAAAGAATTGATAGGTCATATAATAAAATTTGTGCAGCAGAAGATTATTGGCAGTGTAAAGTAAGAGGCAATTTCATAAGAATGATATATGAATACTGATATGGCCAATTTGATTAGAAAATTCAAATCACTAATGTGTTTATAAGAGATAGGCACAGAGACTAATCAGTAGGCTTGACAAAAGTTAGTTAAGAAATTATCCTCACCAGCCAATTTATGGCAATGTAGACTAGTACCGACAGGAGGCATTTAAAAAAGAAAGTGAGAAGTAAAAGAAGAAAAATTCACTATACATTTGGGAGGAAATTTAGAGATTTTTTTTTTTCTTTTCATTTCTTTGTTTGCAAAACTATTTTCTGTATTATTAAATGGAGAATGTAAAGGAGGAATCGAAGTACATATATATTGAAGTTTTCAATTCATAACATACTTTTCAAAAGTTAATTAATTTTTTTACCATTTAGCCATTTATTCCTTTATATCTGTTCAGAAGTATGTTTAAATTTGTTTTTTTATGATGTCGACAAAGTCAAAATACAATTTTATTTTCAATAAAATTTTAATGATGCATGGACTTGTTATTTTATTAAGAAAAATAATACATGAAAATTGATAGTTAGTGAAAAAATCCATCAATATTTAGTGACTAAACTAAAAAAACATACAAATACTTCAACAGAATGTAAAGAAAGCATTCTTAACTACGATATGAATGTGTTTAATTTATACTAAAATATTTCTGTAATATAATTTATAGTGATGAAATTAATAAAAATAGCTTTTTTTAAGAATTTATCAAACACCTTTGATTATTATTTTTAATACCAATCAAATTCAAAGATGTTTCAATTTAAAACTGCATATTTGAATTCATATATCTTTGGTTGTTATTAATCTTAGAAATATTTTTAAAAAACAGGCAATTAAGGAATTTCAGATTACAAGTTATGGAAAATATTATCACATTTATAAGAAAAAAAATTGTGTGCAGGTTTTTTCAATATTATTCTTATTTTTGTAAATTAATAAAATTATTATTAATTCATTAGTTTCTAAAAAATTCAATATTTTAATCAACTTGCCTCTAATTAATTCTGTCAAAAAGAAGTGATGAGCAGTACGATCAACTAAACTTTTCATATCCATTTCAGGTTCCTTATTGGATACAATTTCTAAAGAAAAATATCAAAATCTTAAAAACTGTATTACAGTCATCATAAGTAAATTTCACTTTTAACTCCTTCAAAAGAATTATAAGACCAATCTAAAAAATATATATATGATAAATTAAATTTATATATATATATATATATATATATAAATTCCACCTTTAAATATTTTTGCACAAAGTCATATAATAAACAACATGCATTTCACATTTTGTAACAATTATCTAAGTATACATTAGTGTATACATTTTGAAAATCAAAATAATAGTTTGTTAAGTAATATTTGAAATTCAAATTATATATATATATATATATATATATATATATATATATTCCAAATGGTTTTAATATTTTTCTACCTTTTATAGAAATTATAGCATTTACATGTTTTTAAATGACTAAAAAGAACATTTAATAATATAAAACAGAACCAAACAAAGGATCAAAAGATCTATTTATGTGCATTTAATCATATATATATATATATATATATATATATAGGGTGTCCCAAAAAGATTGAAACGCGCTTTAATTCTTTAACCGTTAGAAATAATTAGGTAATGTAATTTGAAAAAATGTTCAAAATAAGATAGGAAAGAAGATTACATTAAGAAAAAAAATCCACCTATGAATTTTAAAAGGTTACACTTTTTAAATTTTTATATAACCCCTCTATGCAAATTTGGTCAATTAGAAAGTTTTTCCTTTCCATCCCAGAAGACCATTAAAAAAAACTGTATAACTGTATCCTTAAAATTGAGTGAGTTATGCGTAATTGAAAATTGAACGCTGTTTTTAGTGACCATATACCAAAATAGAAATGTAAATTTGCAACAATTTATAAACACAATTTTTTTTATATTATTTACATAACACATTTTTGCGTATTTACGGTAGATTCACGATGCAGTTACAGAATTGTCTTTTGTTTTAATCTTATCAGGGACAAGTAATTGTATGGCATGTATTATAAATTTACATTAAAAATTTTATAAGACTTCGTTGAAAATCAATAAAAGCCATTTGACAGATTTTTATAGCAAAATTTATGAAAAAGAAAAATACTGTTAAATTAGTCTGGTAGAATTTTAATTCTTTTCAAATTCATCACATTTATGTCAAACCGATATTCTAACAAATTAACTGCCAGACGATTTTTGCCTTTCATTTAACTGGAATTAAGCCGCTTCTAATACGTGTATATTAAAGTTTTTTTTATTTATTTTTAAGTTACATAAAGAAATGTAACTGACCTTAAACAAAAGATAATTAATGCATGCAATAATATTACAGGAGGAGCACTCCAAAATATTTACAGCAGCATTATTAGAAGAGCCCAATTATGTATTGGTGTTGATGGAAAACATTTTGAGAAGGCTTTATGATTCGTGTGTTTTTAAATGTATTTTCGTTTTATTTATTATTATTTTTTTTATGTTACACTTCTTACAATCTTATGTTGTCAAAACTGTTTAACTCCATCAATAAGGACTCTATTTAAATGCCATTTTGGATTTCTTTTACACTTATTATCTTTTTTTGATCGAAGAATTTCTATTATCAATTTGGATATGGTCCCTATTTTCACCGACGAAAAAGTCTTTCAAGTGGTATGGAAAACTGATATAAGTCAATTTTTTTTCTGTGTTATTATTTAAAAAGTTTTAAAGATACATTTATGAAGTTTTTTTAATGGTCTTCTGGGATGGAAAGGAAAAACTCTAATTGACCAAATTTGCATAGTGGGGTTGTATAAAAATTTACAAAGTGTAACTTTTTAAAATTCATAGGTGGATTTTTTTTCTTAATGTAATCTTCTCTCCTATCTTATCTTGAACATTTTTTCAAATTACATCACCTACTTATCTCTAACGGTTAAAGAATTAAAGCGTGTTTCAATCTTTTTGGGACACCCTGTATATATATATATATATATATATCATTGAAAAATAATCATTGCTTATAAAATCATTTTATCATAAACTATGTTACATAATTTACTAAAAATGATAAAAGAAATTATAGAAATTCTATATCATTCTATAAACCATATCATAAAAAGCACATCAACATGTTAGGCAATCACACAGCAAAAGCACACTGATATTTTGTTCACTCTCTTCATCTTATTTAGTAATTTAATGCAATTATATTTTGTCCTAGAGAATTTCTCCCACATTAGAATCTGAGGTATCAGTATTCTTTTGATTATACTTCTGCATTTTGATTTTTTTTTAAATGATAGTTACATTTGTGATACAATTTAATATATTTACACTTTGGCTTATCACACAGTTAATAAGATATAGCTAATCTATATTTTAGAAATAGTTCAATTTGATATAGTACTTGTATTAACAAAATATAATTTCTGATATTTGCAATCATAGAGAAATATTAAATTAAGAATACTTTTAGATTACTTCCCCCTTGAAATTAATTGGTTTAATATATTTAAAAACTCAGATTACACAAACATTTTTTAAGATTATACTTTTTTCAAAAATGGATTAGTAGGCATAAACTACTATCTCAATACTTTTTTTATTTATTAAAACTAGAAAGTCGCAAAGACCTAGAAAAATAAGTTATATGATATATTAAGTAATGTCTTCTGCAAAAATGAATTTGAAAATAATTTTTTTTATAAAATTTTGAATTTCATCAACATTCAAAAGGAAAAAAAAAAGCATTAATGATTCAAATACATAGTCAAATTCATATTTATTATGAAATTGACTAAAATTTTCGGTTTATTTTTTATTTTTATATCTTGTTATACAGTTATTAAAAATGAAATACATACTTCTAACAGAATAAATTATTTGAACCCTTAAAATATTTTTTTTAACACAAATCTCTTGAAATCTTTTCACCATAATTTGTATATCTGTATACCAAATATATACAAATAACATGAGGAATCCTAAAAAGTCACAGAAAAACTAAGAAGAAATGCCATTTTAAGTACCTAAGATCCACTAAGGAATTCCATACATACTATTTTTATAATTTTAGTTACCTAATACACTAAATGGGTGTTCAAATTTTTTTTTGTCTAGAATACAAATTTAATGTTATTTGGTGATTTAAAATTCATCTTTGAAAGAAATATACTATAAGAATATAAAAACCAATATCTAGATTATCAGTGATTGAAATAATTAAAAATTTATGTTACAGTGCAAATTAATTTTATTTTTCATACATAATAAAACAGCTATTATACATGAATTTATGACACAAATAAACTATTTCCATAAAAAAATTTAATCCTTATTTCAAAATTATTTCACGAATAGAATTTTTAATAGTATGAATAGAATTTTTAAAATATCAGAAATAACTATAAAAAAATATATATAATTATTTTCATGAAAAAAGGTAATTAACTTTGAGAATATGAATAGAATCCTATCATCACTACTTACTATACTGGAGTAATGCTGGTGAATTAGTGATAAATCTCCCATGTTGAAGCATGCGGTAAACTGAAAAATAAATATAATTAGATTATATCTACAAATATTTAGTTTATTTAAATTCTGAATGCATTTAAATAGCATCGTAGAGTAATGAAAAAAAATGTAAAAATCCTATAATTCTTATAAATATTCTACCAAAATAATTATTTTAAATTGTAATAAGATTTATATCATAGATCTAAATTTTTTTAAGCATTTGCTTTTATGGGTAGAAATTTAGCAAATCCACTTAAAAAGTGATTAATCTGTCATACCATATCAGAATATTGTAGCAACAATAAAATGAACCGGAAAACTCTCTGTCCCAAATATCT
>JAPMOQ010031630.1:27949-69343 GCA_026543055.1 Argiope trifasciata
GAAAGAAAGAAAACTAATGCTTTTCTCAGGACTCCTCTCACTATGATTCTATATCTCTACAGAAAAACAGTAATAGTGTTTGAAAATAGGGATTTTAAAACTTGTGTTTTAATTTAAAAGGCTGGGAGGATACCTAAAGGAATTTAAATCACTACGCAACGCTTCATCATAACTCAAATGATAGAATATTGAAAGTTAAGGGTTTATTTTGTCAAGGTTATCCATGTGAATGGGCGATTCAGTTGTCTAGATTTTTCTTTGAATGCCATATTAATAATTGCACTCCATTTAATTCTGATGAAAGAATTTACTGAATTACATAAATGAAAATTTTTAGTTATAGAAGATAAAAGCTATGTATCTATGTATATAATATTCATAAAAAAAGTACATATAAGAGCTCATAGACTTTTTACTAATGCATATTGATTACTATGTTTATGCCCTGGAGCTTTCTGTAATTTGAACTTTTAACCTGAGACAATTTTCTTTTTTCTGTATTTCTTCTAAATAATGGAAGTTCTAAAAGAAATTTTATTAGACAATTGATTTAAACAAAGTAGGCAAAATTAAATAATTAATAAATATATTTATATCCTGGAAAAAATTACGAGTACTGCAATTATTTAATGCCTTTGTACTAGCTTCCCCTGCTTTTGGCCGTAGTTCAGGGATTTATGGTTGTCTTATTTTATTTTACCACTTTTTAAAATTTTTACGTAGAATTGTAAAGCTGTGGTATTGAAAAAAATAATTTGTTTTTAATCTTAAAGTTTATATTACTAGAATCCGAAATTGTTCAATACTATCTGAATTAAAATTGAAAGGGTTTTTTTCATTGTTAAAATGTAATGATATTTAGAGGTCAAAATATAATCTGTTAATTATACATAGTATAAAACTCTTTTGAATGGCTGTACATGGCAGACAATGAATTTAGATCGATTGGTTTTACTTGTATTTACTCCATGGATAGTGCATACACACAGTAAATAGTGTTTTTTTTTTTAATATTTATTAGATATATTTATTAAAATGATGCTATTCATGAGCATTCTTAATTTTATTTCTATTAAATTTTCTCTAATTAAAAATTTTTTAATGCTTTGATATTTATTTTATAATAATACTTTTTATTATTTTAGTTGCTGGGTCTGCACTTATAATTATTTTATTACAATACTTTATGTTATTTTGATTACTGGATCCGTATATATTTTATCACTACTATATCATTTAAAAATGATTTGTAAAAATAAAAGAAATGTAGATTAAATGGGATTTAAAATGTTATGCTAAACATATTTTGAAAATTAAACTTTAATCATTAATAACCATAAAATTTTTATCCTGCTTTTATGTATACTTGTCAATGTTTTTATTATAGATGCCTTCAAGAATGTAGCTCTGTCAAAAATTTACAAAAGAAAGGTGTATGTATACCCAAACTAAAGATTATCAACACATCAACAGGATTGTTTGGAAGATCATTGTTGAATTTTGGACTTTATTGGGAAAATGGCCCATTGCCTACTCATACAATATCTTCAGGTAAATTATTTTAATTGATTTTAAAGTATTAAACTCTTACTTGCTTTTTGGTTTAAATATTCTAATAAATCAATCACAACTTGATTTCTGTGATGCATTTAAAAATATAATAAAATCTTTTCTTTAAAAATTCATCTATCTCACTATTGTTAGTCATTTGGAGCAAAATTCAAAGCATTTTGCTTATTTGATCTCAGTTTATTTAATTTAGCATTTTGTGACTAAACTTCAATCATTGAATTGCAACAGTATTTCAAATAGAAATGTTTACTGAAGGAAGAAAAATCATTTTTCTAATCATTAGAATATAATATTTACTATCACTGTAGACCAATATGAAGTTGCATACTTGTTTACTCTCATTAGTAATACATCATGCAATTCTGTATGCATTGAAACAAAGTTATCACTCACCTAATAAGCTATTTAGAGAATCCATAAATTAGCTCTAGTAAATAGCCAATTCTTACTGATTTAGTTATGCATCATATCTAATAACCTATAGAGAATGGCTTAAAAGTTACTGGGGATGCATAATCTGTAAGGCCCTTAGGAGAAATAAATATTGACAATATAAAAAGAATTTGACTTTAATTAATTATATTTAACAATATATTTTATTTAAAATGGATACTTATTTAAAATTGACATGATTTGTTGATAAGAAATAGTTCAAATGATATGAAATTCTATAATTAATGCTTAGAGGGAGAGAGATTCCTTGACATATAGAATATGATATGAATTTGAATGAACATTCCTTCATTTCTGTAAATATTACCATAAGTTGTGAAAAAAAAAAGGCTTCTAGTATTATCCAAAATTGTATCATAAGCTCTGTATGCTTCAGCTTTCACTATTGTCAATCTGTTTGTTATGTTTATTGGAGGTGATATTTTATACCTTTTTCAGGATATTTATAACTGGAATAATGAGCATAAAATTCTTCTGTTACATTCTTTATTTTTGTTTTCTATTTCTAAAGTAAATTATCTTTTAATTTTACTCAGTTTTAGAACACATATTGGTTATATTCGCTATTATTCTTGTTTTTCTCAAAACTTAATCTCATAAAATTTAATTAGATTTTCTTATTTTTTTAAAAGCATTATTTGCTATTCATTGTTTTAACTATAATCATCATAGCTGTGAAAAAATTATGACTTATTTTATTTTTTATTTTATTTTATTATTTTTTTATTTTATTTTATTTTTATTTTTTTGTTCTTTTAAAGGTGCAGCTATTTATCCGGCATTTATCCAAAAAAAGAAAACTGTTATGTTCAAAATTAAACATGGTAATATATATATATAAGGGTGTCCCAAATGAAAGCTACCCTACTCAGAGCTTCATACTGTCGTAACTATTTATCCGAAAATTCTGAAATTTTAGGTTCACCTTAGTAAAAGATGGGAAAGGCATTTTGCTTTTAAAAAAATTTAGTTCAAAATGTTGCCTCTAGATGGCGTATTATCAACTATTTTATTATAAGAATTACACATTAGCTTGGAATTAATCCGTCATGTTCGATGTGATGGTCACCATTGTTAGCTATCCTCTGACATCTGAAAATGGCATGTTCAGCAGTAGACTTTAGTGTCTGCGTTGAAATATTGAACACCTGGCAGCAAATACTGACTTTAAGATCAGGCAACGTTCTCAGGTTGTCACGGCCAACCAGATCTTTCAAATATCCCCAAAGCCCAAAATCGCATGGATTAAGGTCTGGGAATCGGGCAGGTCAAGCATTATTGAAGTGGTGGCTTATTACTCTTCCTTCTGTAAAATGGGTTTTCAGAATATTTTTTACACAATTAGCAGTGTGTAAAGTCGCACCATCCTGCATAAAAAGTGTTCAGTCAAGACATTGGCCTGATTGTAGAACCGGAACAACTGCATTTTCCAACATTGATGCATATCGCTCTTTTGTGATTGTGCATGTCACTGCACCTGATAGAGTTTGTTTCTCCAAGTACAGCACCAGAATAAAAGAAGCATTAAATCCACACCATACCATTATTTTCGGTGTTTGCAATGGGACATCTAGGGTAGAGTGGGGAATAGCCCTCTAGTACAACATTTGGAACTAAATTTGTTTTAGCAAAATGTCTTTTCCATCCTTTTATTACGGTGTACCCAAAATTTCAGAATTTTTGGATAAATAGTTACAGCGGTATGATGCCATTTATATACAAAAATTTATATTATTTCAATGGTACTTTTCCATTTGCCAGGTGCTGTGAGAAATCGCCAAATAATGTATTATTCTGCTAAAATTTTACAATACTTCATTCACTTCACGATTTGGTTCGCATTGGCAACATTTGTACTCGGATAATGGAAAACTACCATTTTAATTTATTTTTATCAATTTGTAACAATATAACCCAAGAAATTGTGTAGAATAATTGTGATGCAATATCTTTGTTCCCAATGCATGCTGGGAAATTTCTTTTCTGAACATGTTTGTTAGTGTTTTACAGTTTTATGAATAAATCATTTTGCTTACTTTTATTGAATTATCAAATGAATTATTTTGATTCAAATTATTTCAATTAATTGTAGGTGACATTGTTGGAATTGGAAACACAAGTAGTGATGGAAAAATAGAAATTATCACTTCAGGAGTAGTTTCCCGTGTAACAGATACAACTATATCTGTAGCATTTGAGAAAAATTCTAATTTTTCTGATTTAGAAAATGATGGACAATATATGATAATTAAATTGGCTAATGATGTTACTTACAAGCGTTTGAAAAGGTATGTAATCCCCTTTGATTAATTATGTATCTGGTTTTTAAAAATCAATTTGTAGGAATACATAATAGTCTTACAATTGAATTCTTATTTTTGAGTATGAGCTTTATGGTATTATTAATTTATTTGTTAATATTTAAAATGACACATTTTAAGGTGTTTAAGATTACATATGATATTCTGTGTATTGTGAATAATTATCCATATAATTAATGTGCATTACTTTTTACATTTTTTGTTTGATTATGATTTTTTTTAATTCCATGTTCCCCTAATTTGTTCTTGAAAACTATTTCTTCATTTCTATTATTATGTTCTAATTTACGCTTTCTAGGGTATTGAATCTATGAGTCACTTGTGGTTGATAATAAATATTTCTGTGCTTAGCTTACATAACTGTTTGTAACAAATTTTTGAAATAAAGATTTTGTTGTTTAGTTCTTAAATTCCAAACTATTCAAGAATTATTTTTTTCCTCCTAATTGTATTAAAATCTGTAATTACACGTAATTATTTAAATAACTTTGTTTATAGTTTCTACTGTTTTCTCCATTAATATACCAATGCTAATAGAAGTAATCAAAATCTATTGCTAATCAGAATTTAAGCAAAATTGAAAAAGACATATGGCTGAATTTTCCAACCATGTTTGAAAAATTCTTATGTAAAATTATTCACATACTTGGAAGTACTTATTGATGCAATTATTTCCACTTAGAAAAAGAAAAAGCACTCTTTTGAAAATCTAGAATTATTTACAATAATCTTGGATTAGTTTTTTAATTAATTATATTTGATTAGTTATGTATTTAAATTGTAAAAACACTAGAATAGAGATGCCACTTTTCAGGAAGAAAGCATGCATTAACTTTACCATTTTTCATGTTCTTTTTTTTTTTCCATTGCATTCTAAAAATAAGTCGCATTTCAGTAAAATGGTAATTTCGGTTGTTGTTATTGTCTTCCAGCACATAAACTTAAACCTTGTTTGTTTAATTCATATTGTTTTTAACATGCTTAATTTTTGCTAAATAACATCATAATACTTGGATATTAATGTGAAATTTATTATAAATATCAAAAATAATATAATATTAAATTTTTTTATGACAATAGAGTTTTAAAAAAGTCTCATAAAAAATAGACCTTGTTTATTTGACCAGTTTCAATATTTAGTTCAATACTCTTGGGCCAATAGATTTTCTCAAGCAAATCTCATTTTGCTTGAGAGTTTGTTCTTATTTGCAATATTGATTATAAATAGTGATGCCATTATCAATACTTATTGTTCTTGTATCAAATATGTCATTTCTGGCTGTTGTTTGGTATAGTATTGTTTAATTTAAATTTATATTTAAAAAAGCAAAAGTTACTTTGGAATGGTCATTATATTTCAGAACCATTATCATGGAACAAGCATACCATTTTTCAAATTTCCTTACTGTACAAGCAGGAGAACAATTTCTGTTGATAGAATTAACATTCACTAGTTCTGCATGTATAAGGTATATGTT
Source organism: Argiope trifasciata (assembly GCA_026543055.1). Lineage (NCBI taxonomy): Eukaryota > Metazoa > Arthropoda > Arachnida > Araneae > Araneidae > Argiope > Argiope trifasciata. The sequence continues at coordinate 33,774 of JAPMOQ010031630.1, forward strand.
GTAGAACCTTTAACGATGAATTGTTCTACCAGTCATATAACCCTAAATTTGAATTAAATGATTTTATTCTTCAAAAGGTTTTAAAATGCTGGATAGCTGCCTTTTTCCCCTTGTTCAGTAGTCAGGCAATGATTACGTTGTAAATTAATTCTTTCACTTATAATAGTTACATGACTGCTATGATTATTAGTGCACTTCACAAAGTTTTAAGTGATTTACTTCAATAATTCTTTCGCCTCTAATCTAGCAATGTTGTTACATTATATCATTTCCTGTAATAAATAAATAAATGTATATAAATTTAATTATTTTTGCTCTATAATGCTGATATATATTAAATTTGAACCATACTTCTTCAACTTTGATCTTGATCAATTCTGGGTTGTTTTTTTTTTTCCCATTAGATTAAAATTTCTTGTTGCTTATTACTGTATACATGACTGAAATCTTTAATTTACCTCATTTAAGAATCTCTCCTTTCAATTATTTTTATTTTAATTACAAAAAGGAAAACCAATGTTTTGATTCAGAGTAGGCAACACATTGCTAAATACTTGAATAACAAGAATTTTTTAAACTTTGAAAAATAAAATAAAAGGAGTTAAATCTAAGAGGGGGTGGATGTATTTTGGAAGTATATAACAAAGATTTTTCTCTATAAAATAATTGTTTAAAGTAATGAATTATGGTTTTTCAGGTTTTTTTTTCTTTTCTTTTCAGAATTTTAAAGACTCTGCTAAGTAAAGGCAGGGAGCATCATTTAGTTGATGTATTGTTTGGAAATAAGGAACCGTCTTCATGTGAAGAATCTTTAAAAAGTAAAATTTTATACTTCTATGTTTGACACATGGCATAAAATCAGTTTCATTACATAGCAGTTATTTTCTGACTCCATATTTAAATACACTGAAAACATTTTTATTAATTATATATCAGATTTGTTACATATAAATGTCTTAAATGAACTTAATAAAGCAAAATTATTGTTATTAATCACAAAATTGCTGGCTTAATATTTTAATTTAGCAATTACTGTCCCTTAAGTATACCTTAATAATTTAAGCATTATTTTTAAAACATTTGTCTTAGATTTTACAATCATGCATCTTATATTATTATTTAAAAAAAATTTATATATAGTATATATTATTGTGTTGCTTTTTTACTTCACCCTACTCTCATGAGTGTAAGTGAGTAAAAGATTAATCAATTCATAGCAGTGGCCTTTGATTTTTATTGTTAACTGTATGTATAAAATACTTTTTAGGATTTAAGCATAGATTTGCATATGTAGTAAACTTTAAATTTAAATCATTAATTAGTATTTAGTACTCATTTTAAAGTGTTTAGAATGATATACATTTTTTAGATTCCAAAGCATTTTTACAAAACATTGTTTTTAAAGTTATTTCTTCATTTAATTGAGATTTTTATAAGTTTATTTTTGATATTTTGTAGAAATATAATCGGTATATGCACACATTATGAGCAGTTTAAAAATAATCAATTTATTATTATTTTCTTTTTCAGGTATATCATTTTTTAATAATAAACTGAATGAAGAGCAAAAAGAATCAGTGAAATTTGCTATTCTGCAAAAAGATGTTGCTATTATCCATGGCCCACCTGGTACTGGAAAAACTACTACTGTTGTAGAATGCATTTTACAAGCCATATCTCAAAAATTAAAAGTATATTATTATATTTTTATGTTGAAAAAACATTACATAAATTTTTATGCTTGAAATTTTATTTATTTTTCCTTCCCTTTGATAGATACTTGCCTGTGCACCTTCCAATGTTGCTGTTGATAATATTGTTGAAAAATTGGCAAAACATAAAATCAAGATGGTTCGTTTGGGTCACCCAGCTCGATTTTTGCCAGGCATTCAGCAATATTCTTTAGATGCAATTGTATCCTGCTATGATGGCAGTAATGTAGTTGATGAACTTCATAAGGAAATCGATAAAATAAGAGTGAGTATGTTTATGATTGCATTCTAAGGTAACTCAGATTACAGGAAAAGGTTAATATTAGTGAAATAAAAATATTATTATGGATAGTTGGGTTATTTGGTATATGATCTTGGTCTATTTAAAAATCAATTGACAAAGTTAAATAGATTTTAATTTTAAACAATAGAACCTATATAACCCTATACTGCAATTTAAAGTTATATAATTTTGTAAACTTTACTACAAATCTTAATTTGTGCTCTGTTGCTTTTCATACATTCTATGCCTCCTATTAATAAAAACTTTTAATACAATCTTTTTATACAATCTTTTATCTTCTATGGGTTGTAAATGCATTAACTTGTGAAAACTGATATTACATCATTTAATGGTAATGTGACTTCTTATATCTATAAATTATACATATTTGATTTTTTTGTGTAATTTTTATGAATTTTCATGAATGCATATTAAAATATTAGAGAAAGCTCAGAATTTAATTTACAAACCCAGTTAACATTTAAGAATCAAGTATCAATGTATATAAAATGATAAGTTTATTATTATTTATATAAAATATGAGAAATCTCAGAATTTAATATTATAACCTAGTTAACATGTATGTAAAATAAGTCATTATTAATATTATTTATTTATTTAAAATATTTAATATATTTTCACATATAATTTATCAAAAATAGACAGAAAAAATACAATTATATATATAGAGAGAGATTTTTTTCACATTTTGTTGTTCACATTCTATTTCTCATACTATAAAATGTGAAGATTATTAGAAAAATTAAAGTTTCCATACCTTGATAAAGAAAATCAGCAACTAGTTATATTTTTGACCATAAATGAATCTAAATCATTAATTATTTTAGTGTTTTCTTTTTAAAAAGATCAGTTGACAGCATTTAATTTAAAGCTAGATATGTGTATATAAAAAAATGACTGGATTATTGCATAATAAAGAACACTAAATAAAATTTATAATCCATTTTTTTCAAATTTTCAAAATGTATAATGTATATTTTTAATTTGATACTATTCAATATGTAAAAAATGACATTTTTGTCTTCCCCTTTTGATATCTATATTTTGAAAATTGAAATGTTCTAATTTAGTCTTGAAGAAGTAACAGTACAAAAAGGCTCATTTCTTATCATCTAAGAACCATAAAAATAAAAAATAAAAATTGCAATTTAATTCCATTAAAGTTCTAATTTAAAACAATGTGACTATTTAGGATTAAATTTTTTATCATAGTTAAAAGCTAGTATCCTTATCCTAAATTTACCCACTGTACCAGAAAAAAGACATTTGATCACCAGCATTTAAGTACCATACATACAAATGTAAAAATCTTTGATAGGATTGGATTTCAGCATGAAACTTTCTGGTCCCAAAATTTTATCAGCATGACTGCAAAATCATATGGAAAATAGTTTAATTATTAGTACATGTATTTAAAAGCTAATTTCTTAATACTCTCATTTCAATGCCGTTTCATTTCTAGTTTTGTGTGTGTATTGTATTTTTAATTCCAGATTATTTATTACATTTGTCGTTCTTACCTTCAAATATTATTAACTTTTGTAAAATTCTGATATTTAATTATTTTTAGGACACGATTAGCAAAACCAAAGGTGCTGCAAACAGAAAATCTTTATGGGCAGAAAATCGATACCTTCTGAAGGAAGTGAAGGAAAGAGAGAAATTCATCGTAAAACAAATTCTCAACAACTGTGACATTGTCTTGTGCACATTAACATCAGGATCAGAGGATGGACCTCTAAAATATGTTGATAAAGACCATTTTGATGTCTGCTTCATTGACGAATGCTCTCAGGCCATAGAAGCAGCTTGTTGGATACCACTCCTAATGGCAAAAAAATGCATTTTAGCTGGAGATCACAATCAGCTACCTCCAACAATTAATTCAAAGAAAGCAGCTGATGAAGGCCTGGAAATGACTTTAATGGAAAGATTGCTGAAACTTTATGGTGATGGAATCAAGAAAATGCTTACTACACAATATAGGATGAATCAAGTTATAATGCAATGGCCATCGGAGAAGTTGTATGAGAATAAGCTACAGGCTCACGAATCTGTTCAGTCGCATCTTTTGACTGATATTTCTGGCATTGAGAACAATGATGACACAATGATACCCTTATTATTAATTGATACAGCTGGTTGTGGCTTGCATGAGTTGCAAGCTGAAGATGATGAGTCAAAAGGCAATGAAGGAGAAGCAGATTTAGTAGCTGTGCATATTAATAGCTTGGTAAAAAGTGGATTGAATCCTGTTGATATTGCAGTAATAACTCCTTACAATTTACAAGTTGATCTGATTAAATCAAGATTAGCAGATAAATATCCTAAATTAGAAATCAAATCAGTAGACGGTTTTCAAGGAAGAGAAAAAGAAGCTATTGTGTTGTCGCTGGTACGATCTAATGATATTGGAGAAGTAGGATTTCTTTCAGAAGATCGCCGTATTAATGTAGCTATAACCCGAGCGAAAAGACATTTGGCTGTGATATGTGATAGTAAGACAGTTTCACATCATGAATTTTTGAAATCATTTTTAAATTATTGTGAAGAAAACGGTGAAGTTAGGACTGCTTTTCAGTATGAAAGTGAAATTGGTAACTATCCCTCCATCAAGCATACAATCAAAAAATCAAAGTTAGATAATAAGAAAGTAAGTTCTAGTGAATCTAACAAGAAAGGAGAGCAGACAGATATAAAGAAAAAATCTCAACCAAAAGTGCAATCTTCAAATGATACAAGGAAAAAATCTTTTTCAAATGTGCAATCCCCTGGGGATAAAGATGCAGTGAAAAGAGTTCACTCTGAAGAAGAAAAAAGGTATGCTTTTATTTTCAGTTTCATTTTAAAATATTCAAGTTTCTTATATAAGACTTCTTAAGTTACTTTCAATTGAAATTGTAAACTATTTTCACAACCTCATTTGGTTCAGAAGGTTTAGGCTGCAGCTTCTAAATTTGGAAACAAATAAATAGAAATGAATACTTAATCATTGCATGAAGTAAAGTTAAATGTTAATAATGAAATTGTTTATGTTATAATTCTAGCATTATGAAGTTTAGAATTTGTTTTACTATCAGTAAATTATGAGGCAGACTATTGGCTCAGATATAAATTTCATTTATAATTAATTTTGGGATAATTTGAATTGATTAAGAAAGGGTTTTACAAAAGTTTTTTTATTACATTTTAGTTAAAAATTAATCATAATTTTAATTTTTATCCCCAATATTTTTGGAACATATTGCTGATAGAGCATTTTTATGTGATGGTAAAATTTAAAAAAAAAACTTTTTCAATTATCTATATATTATATTTTTATGCAATTTTTTTCTTTAATTTTTAACATTTTGAAACATGTTTGTAAGAACTGGATTGATACTCATGCTCTTTACAAAAGTATTAAATATATTTTTATGTGCATTTGTGTTTATTCACTTAACTGTTGTTGCATACAATAAAAAATAGATCAATTAAGCCTAAAAAATTTTTTATGATATGAATTTTGGATTAATGGCTCAAATCTCTTTTAAAGTCATAGATAGCAATACTCTGTAACATAGAATTTTAAAGAAAGGATTCTACTCAATCCAATTATATATTGATATAAAATATTTGTATAGTTCATTAATTATTATTTAAAATCTACCCAAATGCCTGGTGTGTAATCTGTTTCTTTGTTTCTGATGACAGATTGACTGAAGAAAAGTATCAAAAAGTTCTCCAAGAATTTATTGACAGTAGTGAAGTATCTCTCGCATTTCCAACTTCTTTATCTGCATTTGAAAGGAGAGCAGTCCATGAGGTATGAAAATAAGTAGATCAAGAATGAAATTTGTTGCAAATAGATATTATTCCAAAACATCATAAACTGATATATAGATAAGCTAAACATCTTATTAAATAGCTAAATCTTTTACCCATAAGTTTTAAATCATTTTGTATCAAGTTTTTTTTTAACATAGTTTTTTTATTAACTTATTTTTCCCCATTGCAATAATTACATTTCTACTTAGGGTGTCCTCTCTTATCACTGTCAGTTTCTAAACTGATAGGTTCAGGCATTAGGTTCCAGTTGTAAAAATTTACTAAATGATGTAACAAATTATATTTTATATTGTGTATATCAATAAATACACTACTGAAAAATCACCTAAACAACCTAAATATTTATACTATTCTTAGTAGTCATATTTAGTAAGTTATTTTTAATACAATATTTTAAACAAAAATCTTGAATAAAGTTTTCACATATACCAGGCTCGGTGAATAGGCAATCGTAGCCAAAAATAATTTATTTACACAATATTAATATATGTATATCATTGAAAATGCTATGCAAATGACACTAAATACAACATTTAAAAGGGGTCTAACATAATTCTCCCTCCAGAATGGAACTAGCTTTGCGCATACGCAGCTAAAAAGCTTCCTCTCGAAAATTCCCTAAGGGATTATTGTGTGGCTGCTGATCAGCATGTTACAGCAGGAAGGTTGATCAATCTTACTTCTTCCATTTCTACAACTAAAATAAATGAATTGGGAAACTTTGTATATCATTATTTTAAATCTTTTCAATGACCACTTGAGAAAAATATGCTAGCAAATGAACAACCGTTGATTGGCTTATATATATAGTATATATATCTGATATTCATGATTCATGACAGTTCCAAATCATTCTGTCATATTAATAAAGTTGTTTGTTATACAACATAAAGCATTGGTTATCCATTTTTTCCTTTTTCAGTTTCATAGATTTTCTAAACTCCAATAAGGTAGAAATTTTTCCTTATATTACCTATATAGAAGACATCAATTAATGTGATCACAATTAATGTTATTGTTCACTTTATATTATTAAAACCTCCAGCACTAAACCAATGTATTAAAATACTCAGGAAATCATTTGTATGATGGCGACATTTATTAATGTTATTATTGTTGAAGTATATAATTAACTAATACTTCACTTTCAACCAATATTAATGATTAGCTTTCATAAAATTTCTTGGCCCCTTAAAAACACTAGGAAATTATCTTTCCTGTAAAATAAGTTTTTTTTTTTTTTTTTTTTTTTTTTTTTTGACTAGGAGCGGTTTAGATTTGTTTAAATTTGATAGCTAAGTTGTTAGTTTTAACTTGAATTCTGTTGAACAGCCATATACTACAGTCACATGTAGTTGAATTATGATAGCATAATGGATCTTTAAACAAAAAACTGATTTCAGTTTTAAAGACAAAATTGAAATTCTTAAGTACAAAATTTTACTTAACATGAAAATGCAATTCTGCCGCATATTTTTTTTTTTTTTAAATTGTGAACTGAATGAAATAACAAACATGATTCCAACAGGACAGGTTTAAATTTTTTTTAAAAAATCCAGTGATTGTCAAAATTAATCTAGTACTTGATAGTATTTTGAAACACAAAGTATATGGTATTCAGCAAATGCTTTAAAATAAAATTATTAATTGTACAATACATAAGTGAACTGTTAAGAAATAATTATAAGATATTTAAAATTATTATTTTATTTATAGTCCGGTGGCTAGCATTTTTGTTCATTTCTCGATGTAATAAAATTTGCACGGTTGTTTTTTGCTGTTTGATTTATGTTATCAAAATTTTTAAACCCCAAAACGATTACGAAAGTAGCAGCTACTGTGTCATGACTTCAGAGTAAGGAATTAATCGAAAACTAAATGTCTGATGTCAATATTAGTGATGACAAAGAAGAATGTGAAGTTATTGAATCTTCCTTTTTTACCTTAAAAAGCTCAAAACTTGTATTTGTCAAAACACATAAGAGAATATTTAATTAACTTAATTTCGTTCATAGATAAATATCATACCAAACAATTATTTAATATTTTTTTAATTATAAGTATCTGCATGCTCATTAAAATATGAAATTATTAAAAAGTAATATGAAAGCATGATTTATTTTCTTTTTTATTGTAAATATTTAATTTTAAAAATGCTTTTTTTCAATGCCATGTAATAACATATTTGTGCTATCAAAAAACTTTTATATCATTGTTTTTAAATAAATTTGTAAGTAAATCAAAATCTACATTAACATTCCAAATATATATCTTTTTATTTATACATGAAAAGATGTTGAATAATTATCCCTTGAAATATGTAAATATGTGCTTTATTACATAAGATTTTTTTCTTTTATTTTCATTTTTAGCTACATTTTTAGGATAAAATATCTTGAATTACAAATGTTTTTGAAGGAATTTTTTTAAGCCTATGATGTTATTAATTCATATATCTAATATATGTTGCATCTTTTTTTTCCCTCACTCTTTGCAAGCTGCACAGTTGATTTTAAATTAAGGGCACAGATAAGTATTTGTCATATGTGTATGTAACTATACTATATGGACTTAATACTGGAGCAAATAATAGACTTAACGAACAAATAGTAACATCATTTTCTTCCTTTCCCTTGTTTTGCAGTTCAATAATTCTTTATCCACAAAATCTTTATTAATATTGTATTAATAGTGAACTTTTATGTATTTTTATCTAAAATATATATTAGTACAATTGATATTTTATCATAACGTAAAATTCATTTATGATTTGTAGCACTCTCTTTTTCCCCCTACACTATGATTCACTCATTACACGCCGCCCTCTGGCGAGTGCTTAGAGAGACAGTCAGTTAAGCCTCTGTTATCGTTATGTGTTAACGTGTTTTGTCCACTCTTTGTTTGTGTTTGTGTGTAACGTAACCTTATATGTTTTAATAATAAATTAATGTTACACAAGAAGGCTTATCTTAATTAGGACCCACCAACAAACGGTCAAAAATTACAATTGAATATGTGTTTTATTTGTTTATAAATATTTTTATTGCATTGATAATACACTTTTATGATGATGTATTTAATTTTTTATATATGTTGTATAAAAATTTAAATGTTTATGTTGATTGTTTTAAAAATTAAGCTATCTTATTTCAGGTGGCTGAAAAATTAAATCTTTTACATATAAGCACTGGTGAAGGTGAAAATCGTTGTATTGAAGTGAAAAAAATGTCAAATGATCAGCCTGATATATCTAACACTGATGATATACAACCTTCAGTCTTGAACACAAGTAGAACATCAGATATGTTTAAGTCTGCTGATGAAAAAATGGCTAGTTCTAGTGAATCATCTACTAAAATTAAATCAAAATCCAAAACACAGAAAAACTCTAAACCCAAGCTCAAAACTTTAAAATTGAAAGAAACTTCTGAAGATGACAACTTTGATGCCTTAATTGAACAAGTTGTTAAAGCTGATAAAACTTGCAGTTTTTTAAATTGCAAGAAATGTGTGGCTGTACTGTCTCAAATCTGCCAGTTCTGCAAGGGACGTTTCTGTTACAGCCATTTTATACCTGAAGCGCACGGCTGCGGTGATGCTGCAAAGGCGCATGCTCGAAGTCAGATAAGAAAAGATGGGGTGCTTTATTCCGGAAGTGGACGGCCAGAAAAGAAGCAAGATCCAATCAAACATAATTATCTTCAAAACAAACTAGATAAAAAATTGAAAGAACTCTCTAATAGAAGAAAGATGAATCAGAAAAGTTAAAAATTCATTTAACTATTTTTGTAAAATATTTGTTAACTATGTACAGTTTTAAGAAAACGAATTAAAATATTTTGTACATTATGTTGGCTATTAAAATAATTGCTCAATTATGGGTGCTGCTAAACTTCAATTCAAAAATTTCATTTGTCTTTCATGGCCCCGTCAGAAAAACATTTTTGCTCAGTGTAAATTTATTAGCAATACTAGACGCCTTTGGCGACCAGCTGGTTCGCCAAGAGTAATGGGGTCTAAAATTTTCAATTAAATACTTATGTGCCTTGCTCTCTTTATAATTTCTTTGCCAGATATACTTAAACTTCGAAAGTCACGTAACACTGATTTACTAAATTAATGATATAGATGTTGCAAACGATCATAGAAACCTTTGTCTTGTATTTCTTTTTTAGAAAACATAACATTTAATATTTATTTAATTTCATCCATTCACGTGGTGAATGTTACATTTTTTTTCGATTAAATTTGCAGTCATAGTTAATTTATTTTTTAATTTGAACTTCTGTCAGTATAATTTCAACAGAGCTAATAAAAGCTATTTTTTCCCTTTGCTCGTTCATTATTTATTTTAGAAAATGTCATATATTATATTTCTCTTATTTTATCCAGTCACGTGCTAAAAGTTGCATTTCTTTAGATTTAATTTGCAATGATAGTTGTTTTTTTTAGTTTGAACTTCCTTCAATAGGATGGCAATACGATGATAAAACCTAATTTTTCCCCCTTGACGTGCTCGTGCAGATTAAATTTTATTGTTTTGTCCGAAATATATTGTTGAAAAACATGGTTAAAATATTTCTTTAAAAATTCGTTAAAAATAGAAGCTTAAGTCATACATCAAAACACTGATACCATTAGAAAGCTAATTTTTTTAATCTTTAAATTGATGTAAAAATCATGTTTGTGCGATAATATTTTCGGAAGTTATAGCGGAAAATCGTTGAAATTTCGCTTAAATTTTAATTAATTCAAATTCTAATTAAAAATTCGAAAAAAGGGCTCCGAGGTGCACATTCCCGAGCTCCAAGGTATACATGTACCAAATTTGGTAGCTGTAGGTCCAACGGTCTGGTCTGTAGAGAGCCAACACACACACACACACACATTGAGCTTTATTATAAGTATAGATTACATCTGTACAAAAATAAAGTTTTGCACTTTTTTTTTTTTACATTCTTTGACTGTTTTTCAAAATTTATTTATGCTAAAATTTTTATCTTTGTAAACACATTGTTTTTATAGCTATAATTTTACATTCTAATCCTAAAAAAAGTTTGGTGCAGCATAGTTAACATTATGGCTCATGTGCCAATAAAATCCAAAAATTTGCAAACAGCACTATTTGATCTCGAATTTGTAAAAATATTGATTTTAAGATTCCATAATATTTATAATAATAAAGATTAAAAAGTATAAAGTTAAAATAAATGTTCATTTCTTACTGCAATTAAATTTATGCTATTGAATTATTCACCAGATTATTTACTTATTACTGTAATATTAATGTATTCATAAAAAGTATTGAATTTACTAATTTATTTGCTTTCACTCATACTATTTTAAGAGTTCAGCATATACATTTGCTGAATTATCAGTTTCATAATTTTTACTACTAACTGCATCATAATGGAGTTGAAGGAATTAAAAAAAACTTATAATTATAGCTTTTTTAAACTTATAATTTATATTATTATAATTTATAAAACTTATAATTAAAAAAATAAATGGGAAATATATTTAGACATCAGTTTATAAATAGAACATACAAAAGTATTGAAAGATGAAGAATCTCTCTCTATATATTTTTCATAACTCACTTTTAAGTTTTCTCTTCCAAAATCTATTATGCTGAAAATTTATAATACAAACCCTAAACATTTAAAAATGTATTAGTGGGTAATGAAAGATAATTGAAAACAGTTATGCAATTACAGATTCTACTAATAGAGATATATGGTATTAAATGTATTTTGCGATAAAGTCTCTACATATATACTACAACAAAAAGCTAAGAGTAAATTTTAAGTATTGAAATATATGAACTAAAACATTATTGAAGATTTAAGTCTCTAAACCAAGCTTTCCCCTCCCCCCCTACACATGCAAGCATTTTTGTCAATTGTCTCTTTAAGGATTTTCACAGAAAATTTACTCTGATTTGAGATGGAAATAGAAATTAGTGAGAGCTCAAAGCAAAGAATATAATGGTTTAGCATATATATTCAAAAATAAAGAACCTGTTAATAAATGTATCTACTGCAAATGCAGAAGTATAAGAACCTGTGCCTTTAATCAATTATCACAATACATGTGATGGATAAATTTTTAACTAATGATAAAAGACAAAAGCTTTAAATACCTTGGTAAGACAGAAGGGGCTATAGATCTTTATCTTCTGATGACTTTTTTAATAGAGATAACAAATTCCTGGAATTTTGCTTAGCTGCAATCTAAAAGTAAATAAAGATTGTATTAAAAATATTTTAACAGTGCCTTATAACATACATTCCTTGTAACTAGAGATCAGTTAAATACTTACCAACACATAATAGTTAATTAAGGTATTATGAATTTAGTCAATTACCATTCAACTAATATTTTGAGATTTCAATCCATTTTCAACCAAATCAATAAGTTAATTTTAGTTCAGTTTTGTAAAAAATATGTACATTTTTATTTTAATGTGTATAATATGGAGAAAAAAAGTATTAATGTTTTTTTTTAATTTATAAAAGCATTTAATTATAACAGATTATAAAGAAATAATAATCTTCAAACAAAAATAACATTAAAATTATTTTGCAGGATTTATCGAGTAGATTATAAATAACCAGTTAAATGCATAGTTAATTCAAATCTGTGCTTATTTAAAAAATAACTTTCATAGTTCATAGCATTTTTTTTTTTACTGAGCCTTTGGCTTTCAAATTGCTAACAAAACAGAAATTCATCACTATTTGCATAAGTAAAAAAATGAAGCATGAGTATTCGTAAATACACTGCATACATGTATTAAATATTCCTGTATCAATTTTGAGTTGGTTCTTTCTTCATATTTATGAAGGTAACAAGCATTTCTTAACTATATGTAGATAAACAAAATATCTTGTAAGAATTTAGTCAATTTTCAACAGAAATTTGTACATTATATAATAATTTAATATATAAAAGTGCAAAAAAAAAATTCAAAAGCAATTTTATTGAACCACACTTTACATATTTATAATACAGTGTGATGGTTTTGGCAGTTTCATTTCAAATTATTTCTTCTTAGCCAAGTTTCTCCATCTTATATCTTATCATCAAGATTGAAAAAATCACAAAATATATTGAAAAATATTTATATCTGCATTGGAATATAGTCACAAATAATTTTAAATACATATGACTTATTTTTTCATAGAAAAATAAGCACATTTTTAAATTTATTTTATTGCTTTTATTCTAACAGTCAAATGAATATCAATACATTCAATCAAACAATCAATAAAAAATAATGGTATTTTTGCAAAATGAAATATTATTTTGGAGATGTGGAAAGCAAAATCAAGTAACAGTTAAAGTGAAATTGATAAGTAATGTAAACTTTAAAAAAAAAAAAAAAACTGTCATTCAATACAACTTAAAATTACTCAAAGTTTCAGAATTTAAAATTAGTGATTTATGGTGAGCTAATTATTGAAACAAATATAATAAAACATTCAGTTTTCCTTAATGATTAAATGCTCATAATTTTGAAAGTTGCTGCTAGGACAAGAAAAATTCTAATTGAAAAATATTTAAATTTAATTATTAAGTCTGCAAGTTAAAGTCTATATTCAAAGAATATATAATAATCATAATATGGGAGATGGATTTTGAATGCAGTTGAAATTAGCTACCCGTTGAATTGTGGTTTATACATGAGCATTAATTGTTGAAAATTATAAAAATGAATTTATATAAATATTAAAAAGCTGAAAAAAAACAACTCCTAGAATTTTAAAGATGTCCAACATCTGAAAGTAACTAATTTTGCATAATTTTCACTCTCCCTCCTACTATTTGATGAAACGTTTAAGGAATAAAAATCAAGTAAGTAACTTACGATTGGAGAATATTTTATAACTAATGAGCTTAATTATCCCTTTTTATTTGGTTAATACATTTAAATGATGCATCTTTTTTAAATTCAGAACAATTTTTTTAACTTATCAACAGTAAATGCTTCAGTAATTAGATCACCAAAATAGCAAGAAAATATTTTTGAAAATTCTTTAGGACATCCATGACGTTTTACATAATGCAAGTTGAAACAACTTTCACAAAAAACTGGCATTCTAGAAGAAACATAGTTAAAAACCCTTCATTATAGCACCACTCTCTCAAATTAACAATGAGGGCGTCGGTTTTTTCCCTGGCCAAGCTTCCTTTGCATATTTCTTTTTCTTAGGTTCTTGCGATATGTTTGTTTCGTTGGGCACAGTTGGGTTGGGAATAGTCACTGTATAATCTGGAACAACTTCTGTTTGCTCTAGATCAATATCTGGTGCTGGATTAGGCAGATGTAAACCAAGTTTGACTGAAAGTGATGGAGTGAATAAAGTACTAATAGTTCCATGACCAGAATCGGAGCGATGAATGTCATTAACAGTATGAAATGATTGTGCCATTCTTTTATTAGAGTTCGATGATAGTCCACTGCCAAACAGGTTAGATGTTTCTTCTCTCTGCCTCTATAATATAATGTAGGAGCAAAAATCAGAATACATGGATTTATCTTTGTTGAACAAACATAACTTAGTTGAAATTAGTAGGAATTTGAGATTTATCATGCAACTTTATAAAATCAAATTAATGTGTTCAAATATAATATGCAATGATTCTAAAATAAAGTTGGCTGAAATTAGTAAAAATTCAACATAATTAGTTACTATGCAATTTTGTGAACTGAAATTAATGTGTCTATACATAATGTGCAATGATTCAAAAGTAAAGCTTTTAGGGATACTTTTCCGAGTTCTAAATGCAATACATCTTTTTAAAGTATTTATTATGTCATTAAACATCATTACAGATTTTTAGTAATACTCTAATTCTCCAAAGAAAAAATGAAGTGAGTAAAATTAAGAAATACTAAGTACCATATTCATTATTAGCAGTAAAATTAAAGAAAATAAGTAATAAAAATGAGTGAAAGATTTGTTTAGAATAAATAAACGTCTCATTCTGCAGCAAAACTAATTAAAACAGAAGATGCCCATTATAATAATGGTCAAATAGCTAATTTGTAAAGAAATAATGACAAACATATACTTCTAATTTAAAAATACTTTAAATAACAAAAAAAAATTAAATTTTAGTTTAGTAATTAGTAATTTTTTTAGTTAAATTAGTAATTGTACTACAGAAAAAATTAATAAGTTTAAATTCTTACACCATATCATAATTCTATTAGTCATTCTTGGCACAAACATTTTAAACAAAACAGAAGGAAAAAAATCGCACTTCTGAGACTAAAACCAACCAAATTATGAAGTTCCTGGTAGAAATGCCATATTCTGATTGCAAATTCCTCAATGCAACCATTAAAATTGCTTACAACAGGGACAAATCAAATCATCATAACCTCAGTTATGACATTTTAAATGGCAGTAGTTTTAGCCATAAAAAAATGTGGAACATCTTTGTAAGCTAAAAAAAAATATTTATATGACAGGAATGAATTCAGGCATATTTTTTTTTCAAGGGCACATTCATTGATTCAAATAGTAATGTCATTTACAACATTTTTTAACTGGAAATATGTACTTACCTATAAAAAATTTAGAAACAGTCAGACCACAATTAATGGGACTGTGTATATAATTCCTTAATTAGCACTTATTGGTCTTAGAGCCATTTTTACAAATTATCCCCTTAATCAAAAGGCTTCAAAATTAAAAATGGTTATTACACAGAAATAAAATTTTCTACAGCCTCCACCAAAAAGAATTGTCAGTATTAAAGTATTCACAACTATCATATTCTATTCTTTAAACAGTGCAATACTGAAAATAAAATTTCATAGTAGTAGTCATTTTTATATTATGAATTATACGAAAAGCTATGCTTTTTTTAAACTGTTAATTACAGTTTAAAAAATGCAGGGCTTTTAATCAATAACTATCAAGATTTCTTGGTACTCATAATTCTTCTACAAAAGAGCAAACATGCAGCATCATAAGAAGAAAAGTATCTTACTTTATTTGGAATGATAGCTGACTGAACTAAATTCCTGAATCGTCCAACTGTTGGGTCAATGTCCTCTGAAAAAAAATCATAAAAATTAAAATGCAAAATTGAAGTATATTTTTAATACTATACAAAATTACATTCAGTTTAAATGTTATATTTCAGAAAGTAAAATTCATTACCTGGATTGATGATTTCCTCTTCAGTACTAAATCTAACAGATACAGACTTCCTTTTCCGAGTTGTGGGTTTGATTTCTTCATCTGTTATACCAAGCATTGTAATTCTTCTGTTATGGGCTGTATTGAATTCAGTGAGATTCTAAATAAAAATGAGAATAATTTTAAATAAAGTCCAGAGAGATTGTTTTACATCATAATGAAATTTTTTCATCTAATATTGAATGATATTCCATCAATATGATACAACATACTATTTAATACTTAAATGTAATGAAATTCTTAATACTCTCACAGGAAATTACAATAGAAAATGATACTCTAGACTAAGGATCAGAACTTGCAAAAGATATTCCACTAGGAATTAACAAGTATCACAATATGTAATAAAATTTTTAACTAAAATTCTGTAGCATAAAAGCTTTTAAAAGAAATTTTCGTTTTTTAAGAAAGAAAATCGTTCTCTTGTCAGATCTAAAACTATTAACATTATTTTCAAAATTAAACAACTGATTTAATTTTGAAAATAATCACCACAGACAAGATACTCCCTATCAAACATAGCATAGAGGAGATTAAATAAGCTTTGAGAAAACTACACTTTAATTATTTCTATTACTGTTGCTGTTTTTATATTATAATAATTATTATTTTGTAGACAAGATGAAATTAGAAAATGCTTATTTGGCCTGCACAAGGATTTTAGTTTGACGGCCAAATTCTGAGTAAAATGGAATTTGACAGTATTTAAATTGTTGAAATTTCATAAATTCCCTTAAAATTCAATACTAAAAATTATCACAATATTTCATAAACTAAACAAAAAAAAAATGTACATTTTTGGAAACAAAATCCTGGAATTTGTATAAAATTATATATAATAATACAAAAACAGAATTTTGTATGGTCATGTTTTTTTTAAAATCAAATATGGCTGAGAGTTGCCATTTAAATATTTAATATTCTAGATTAATTCTATATAAAATTTGCTTCATTCCTTCAATTAGTTGAATGGCTATTTAATGGTTCAAGATGATTTGTTACAAATTCTGATTAGAAATAATTATCTGACATTAATGATAATTTTCTAAAACTATTTTTATTGCCTTTTCTTTTTGAAAAGGCAATAGAAATAATTCCTTTAGAATAATTCAATAGAGTTACTTAATTAAACTTTTCTATATTCAAAATAATTCTTATTTTTGAAACTAATTTTTTAAATAATCTATCAGTTTAGATATTATAATCAAAAATAGGTTTGATTTTTAAAAAATTATGTTTGGCCTATCTAAAATTAAATGTAAATAACTTTATAAAATAAAATTTCACTTATTTATAGATGCTTTTAAATACTATGCACAGAAACTGCATAATAGATATGATATTAGAAGCAGTGTCGGTGTAGAAGGGCTGCTATCTAGCCAATGAAATCAATGAACTGATAACAATAAATCAATTCATTTAAGTAACAATTTTTTTAAAATCTCAAGCACATTGACAAATTATTTAAAGGATTTTATATATATATATGTAATATATAGCAATCCATTAATAGAAAAAAATTTCAGTGCAAAAATATTTTTTATGTTAAAAGAAAATATTAACTTTCAAATGACCCATAAAGTGAAAATATACCAAATTAGTATAAATATAACATAATAAAAATTATAGACTTCAGCTCATTAACCTTTGCTACAACTCAGCACACACACACAAAAAAAAATGTAAGTAAAATGTGAAATCCCTGATCTCATAACATGATCTAACAAATCTATGATCTATTTTTTCCATGTTACTTTCAGCATATACCAATAAATCTCAATTAGAAAAAACTTTTGAGTTGCTTGACACCAAAATTGAAGTTCAGGCTTACATATCCAAAAAGGGAGGGAATATTTATTGTGACATTTATTGTTATTACACTGATTGTGTTACAGATGACACTAGTTTCTTCCTTTCATGGATAATCATCTGCTATTTTTCAACCAATGCAGGCTTTAGTTTCAAACATTATATAGTATATTCTATGCATCAAAAATTTATTCACTACAATTTATTGAGTAATTTGACAAGGTAATGAAATAATAATCACAAAAATAAATAAGATAGTAGCTTATCTGTACAAGTTATGTTTATAAAATTGACCACATTATAAAATAATGAGTTTCTTAAATTATGACACATAGATCACTTTTTATTTATCATTTTTAATTGTATTATTATTTATTTTTTTACAAATGATTTAAAAAATTGTTTCAAAATAAATGCTAAATGATGTTGATTTTAGTATATGAAAATTGATACATATATTTTTGACTCACATATATGTGGTATAAAACTGGAAAAAAAGTTTAAGAATCGATATTCAAATAACAATCAAAACTGCATATATGAAAATGAGGATAAAATACATACATCTAACTCAGTTTCTGATTCAGGGAGTCCCAAAAGTCCACCCTCTAATTCCTCAGACTTTTTTTCCAAGTCATCCGATGCAGTTCTTCCAGCTTTCTGAGGTCTTTCACGCAAGATGTAAATACGAGTAGATGCTCCAAAATGAAATTTGCTATCAACAGGAAGCTGAGTAGGTTTGTGAGGTTCCAAGCGAATGCTACCAATATAAGTTCCATGAGCTGAAAGAAAATGTAAGAATTTTTATAATATTTGCATATATAATTTATCAAAACATATTATACAAGATAAATTTCATAAATCATTTGATCAAAATGAAATGGGTCACAACAAAAATAAATTTGAAATTTATTTGTAGTATTTAATTATCTGAAAATAATACTAAGTCTTGGCAAATTTTAATGTAAAAGATATATTAGAACTTGATTTTAGGTGATGACATATTTTTCTTGCACATTTGACATTTATTAATAAGCACATTAAAGTTCCTTAAAAAAAAAAATACTTCTAAAATACAAATGCTTGAAACATTGTCCATAGTAAAAACTAAAGAGAGAACACGCTTTTCATCCAGATTAATCAAAAATTTTAAAATTTTCATCTAGGACCACAGCAATTTCCTCCACAACAATAAAAGAGAGTTTGTATTCCAAAAAATTAACATTATCAATAAGCAGACACACATTTATTCACTTCATATCTTTCAAATTGAACATCATCAATAACTTGGGAGATGCTAACAGTGTTGTAATGTTTCGAATTTTTTTAATAATGCATCTAACTGTGGTGCTATGTAAGAGCAAATGTTTAAATATCAGCTAATGAAAACTAAGCTCGTTCTTCCATCCATAATCTGCACATAGGTTATGCAGATTTGCTATTCTTAACTCGATAAATAATAGTAACTGGACAAATCCTTACTTTTGCCTCTTACCATCCTACATATGCTGATTGAGATTATTGTACTTTATCTCATGTTTGGGAATCTTATTCATACAAAACAATCAGATTCTTACTTAGAATTTTTCACAGTTCTTTTGATGTACTCAACACAATATATCTTCTCTTTATTATTAAAACTGTACTTATCTAATCTAAAAATCAAAATATTATTCCATATATTCAAAACATAATTTGCTGCAACAAGTCTTGCATTGAAAATTGAGGTTATAATTACTTATAGCCAGAAATGAATTTAGACATTTTGCAGCCTAAACAATATACACAATGCTCTTTTAATAATCAACAAATTAAACACCACTTATAAACACACTTCTAATATATGACTAATAATTTGTTTTGATTATTTATCGAGGTAAATTTGAAAATGTATGTTTGTATTAATTAAATTGTAAAAATGAAAATGTATATGTCATGAAAAATTGATTAAAGCATTGAAATTCTGAAGGAGTTCACAAGAATTATTCATTATTTTTTTATTCACAAATAAGTGCATTTAATTATGGCAATATATTACAGGGAAATGATACCTTAAAATAATTACAGTATTGAAAATTATTTACTTGCCATGTAGAATCTAACAAAACCAATTAAATGAATAATTAATAACCCAGTATTTTATATCTATAAAATTAATGATATATTTGCTTACTTCTCAGATTATTTATCAATATATCTAAAATCCATTTAACCTCAAATATTAATAATGACTTATTTTGGAGAACAAGATTTATGCTGTAAGTATTTTGAAAATTATAGTAATATTTATTTTTCAATTATGAGTTATTCTCAAGTAAATATGGTATATAAAAATTAAACCAGAAAATTTTTATGTAAACCACAGAATTAGCACATGCATGCAAAGTATCAACAGTAACTTTTTTAAAAAATAAGTATTCAACTATATAAATTGAAAGCAATTTTGGAATTATAATATAGTTTATAAAACTGATAATATAAAATATAATCAGAACAAGAAATTTCAGTTAAAATGCAATAATATTGTATTACAATTCATCCTTAGTATAACTAAGGATAATTTCAGTGACTTGACAACATCTGCTGCCAAGAAGAAATTTTTGTGTGAAATGCTACTTTTCATTCAATATAGCAACCGTAAAATGCTTACAAGAATGATATGTGCGGTAAAATTATATCTTACATTTGCCATGAAATTACAAAATTTGAAAAGTAAGTTTAAAACAAGTTGTAAATTTAAAAAGTTAGGACAGTAAAAACTATCTGGTAACAGACTAAGAGCAAAAAGCTATTTTTTATAAGTATTCCAAGTAAAAGGGCTTTGTTTATATGATTTAATTACGTTTGATTTAATTAATTATTTTATTTGTGTCTTTTTTATTCTTTGTATACTTATTCATATGTACAAATGAATACTGAATCATAGATGGTGCAGTTTGCCCCAATCCTTAGGTATGCTTGGAATGTGAGGGGAGAGCTGTTGAGAATTTTTGTAAACAAATATATCCGGTGTTGTTGTAACTGGGGCAGGCAAGCACCCGCTCGCTCTCCGTTAGCGGCAAAAAAGTATTGTTTGTTCGCTCGTTGTTAGCGGCACTTTCTATATTTCAATACATATATATATATTATGTGTTTCCTTGTATATCTGGGATCGTCGTCCATGCTTTGTATATATATATTTTTGTGTGTGTGTGAAAATAAACGAGAAAAAGTAAAGAAGAATTTTTCCTTGGATTAAATACACACACAATCCAGAGCGATACACATACGTGTAAACAGGCTTCAATATGTTTTAACACATTTAAATAATAATTAATGATCTAGAAAACTGGATCGATTAATTTAGAGATTATTCATTTGCAAATTCCTTTGCAGAGGTAAAATATTAAGTTCTAAGAATGAATTGATATTTCATCAGAATTTTTAATATTTTCTAATAGCTGGATAATATTATTAGACAATGGCCTGAAATCACTATATTTTAGAAAGAAAAAGGAAGGGATATAAAGAACGGATAAAAATTATTACATTAGTTTAACTGCTTTATTTCACTAGCATTCTAAAGTTATCAAAAACTGATAACTTTCTCATTATATAATTTCCCTATTTGAAGAATCAAATTAATTTTCATTTAAATAAATGGATGCAAATATTTATTTAAATGATTCGTCATACTATTGCTTTTACTAACAAATGTAGGCAAAAGAAAAGTAGAAAGAAAAGAAAAGGAAAAAGTAAATGCTGTATTAATACCAATTTAAATTAATGTGACATTTATTTTAATCCTCTCAATATTGTAACCATTATATTGATTTTATTCAACAAAAAAGAAAACATCAATGAAATAACTTTTATTCCATAAAGAAAATTAATAACCTCCAGCTTATAATATTTTCTTCACTAAATTTTGTATTGGAACTGATTAGTGAAAAAAAAACATAATTTGCATAATAATTCATGTTAAATATTTCCAAAGCAATTCATGTCTTTAAAAGTAGAAATCAAATAAAAAACAATTTTCTCCTAAATAGAAGAAGAAACACTTACTAAATAATCACACTTACTACTTCCAAGATCAACCAAAAATGTTCTGTTCAGATGCTTATGATAAACTAAGGCAGCATGGACTCGTGAACAGGAAGCATGATCTATGCAAAAGTCATTCAATTCTGGATTTCGACCAAATAAGTAACATTTCTTTTCATCAATCATCAGTTTCTATAACATAAAGATATTATTTTATAATTTATTTCCAATATATAAGTTTTATTTTCATTCAATATATTTATGAAGAACAAATCAAAAGATTTTGTCCTTCATAATATTTTATTTTAATGAAGAACAAAATGTTTATTTTGTTCTTTCTTTATCTTTAAAATTTTTATTTTACTTTTATGAAGTACAAAATTTATTTCTATGAAGAATTAGTATAACAGAAATGTCATTTGCCTTCAGCACACTTTTTCAAAAACATAGAGTAAAAGCTATTACAATTTGCAGAATGCTGAGTAATATGCCCTTTAACATTTTTTAGACCTTAATAGAGTATAAAACTTAAATTAAAAATTACAATAACACGATTAAAGTTATCAAAATTTTTAAATTGATAATGATCAACATGATTAATTGTCTGAATTTTAAAAAATAGCACTGCAGTAAGCTTAAATTTTAAATGAGTTTGGAGATTTATAAACTTACACTCTTCTAAGAAATGATAATAATCTACAGATGATTAACCTATATATAAAAGTGCAAGCTGATTGAAAGAATTTGTTATAAATAATTATTTGTAAAATTTTTTAATTTAAAATCACTATACTAAATAAAATATATATTTTTTTTAAATCAACAATTACAAATTTATTAAAAATCATATTTAAAATTTTCAGTAGTCTAAAATCAATTATCATAAGAATCAATATATAAGAGTTTATTTATCTGGATACATGAACATTTTTGTGTATATAAAAACACATAATAAAACAGCAAAACAACAAATAATAGATTAAAAAAGGTATCCCATAATATTCTTTAGACTATGATACACCACTTAAATTATTGTCAGTAAGAAATAATGTATAATTCTTCCTGCAAATAAATTCAAAAATCATACATGAAGACAAAAATAATTTATATAAAGGGTATCAAAGATCTACAATTGAATATAAAAGCATTAATAATTTTAATGATCATAAGAAACAGATTATTTGTAGAGCTATGGTTAAAGTAGCCATTACACAACTTGCATGATTTCACTAACCTTTCTGAATCAAATAGCCAAATCAAAATATTTGCAATATTACAGCAATGACTATAAGTATTTATCAAAATTATTAACAAGTATTTACCATTAAATTATTTTTGTGACAGAAAAATCATAAACATATATAAAAACACAGAAAAGGCAAAACTATTTATATTGTTTAAAATTTAATTTTATAAACAAATATGATTTTTTCATATAAAAGTGTTCAGAATTTAAATTTATAGCTAGCTAAAGTATGAACAAATCCCATCCTTCCTCAATTTGATTATGAAAAACAATTTCATCAACAAACATGAAGTATTTTTTTAAAACTATTTTAAATTGCTACCTATAAAATAATGATTAAAAAATTATTAGTTATAACTTTATTCTGTTAAATTTGCTTAAAATATAATTTTGAGTAAGTTATGTACATTGGATGTCATGGAACAATCTTTGAATGTTTAAACAGTTATCTGTCTTTTATTTATATGAATATATAAGCAGAAAAACAGCATTCAAACACATGTGATCACCATAAAATGGAACCTAAATTCTTATTTCACAGCATTATTTACAAGAGCTTCTTCATAACAATGTTTACAATTATTAGAAAAAATTCTATTAAATGAACAAAAATATAAATCTAGAAGAGTATAAATTTATGGAATATCTATACTAATAATAAAGATATGTGCAAGAGTAGGCTGGTGATCTGTCAAACCATCTGATCTACATTTAATAATTTGACACTCGTATATCTTGGGAAGCTCAAAAAGAAAGCGCAGCTCAAAATGTTATTTTTAAAATTGTATTAACTAAAAATGAAACTGAATGCTAGCATTCTTCCACAATAATTTACAAAAATATTACACCATGAAAGCTATTTTTACATGAGCAAAAAATTATCGTATGAAGGACATTAATTTAGATGTCATGCGAGTATTTCCAGAATTTTACTAATTTTTAAAAATATTTTTAGTTTCTTTTCAAACAAAACATTATTCTGCTGCTCTGAAACTTACAGTATTCATTGTTTTATCAATTATTAAGGAACAATTTTCGTCTATTAACTAAAAAATTGTTTCATATTGGTTTGGTTTACATGATGAATAAAAAAATTACAATGAAATAAACATTTTAAGATTGATGGACCACAAATTTAAGTTTTAATACAGTTAAGATGTTGCGGCAAGGTCTCATTATTATTGATATACACAATGAATAGAATATTTGTCAGAAAATTAAAATAACAGGTCCTTTTAGCCTGATAATTTGGTAGAATAATGGATAGGAATTTATATTTGAATCAAATGAATCTAAATGAGATATATCTAAAATGAAATATAACCAATAGTAAAACAGTCAATCATCAGAAATGACTAGTAACAAATATTTAGTGAGGTAGGTGCTATATACTTATAAAAAAATACCAGTAATCATTTAAATTATGCCTTTTTACTTTATTAGTGTTATCAAATTTTCCATTGCTATTGGTGGATGAAATTTCCAATAATTACTGCAAAATATCTAAGAAGCATATACAATAATTGAAGATACATATTATACATACTCTTGGGAATGCACAGCAGATCAATTAAAGATATACAAAAATAACATAGTAATTTGAGTTTTTAAAAAAACATACAAGAATTAAAATAAAATTTAAAAAAAGATCAATTAAAAAATTATAAATAAAATCTAAGTTTATCCAAAAAAATAAAAGTTTGAATGGGTAATATTTAATTAATAATTATAAGCTACGTCCATCTATACTTATAATAAAGCTCAATGTGTGTGTGTGTATTAGCATTTTACAAGCCAGGCCATTCTATCAATAGCTACCAAATTTGGCACATGCATTCCTTGGAGGTAAGGAATATGCACTCAGTCTCTTTTTTTGAATTTTTTGAATTAAAATTTTAATTATTTATTAAAATTTAACTTTCTCACCAAAAAACTTTCTTCATTTCCCCACTGCCAAATGAGTTAGGCTTCAGTTTCCCTCCCCCCCCCATGTTAATGAGGATAGGCTTAATATATTTTCAGCTGATTATTTCAAACAATTCTGCTTATTTTCTTAATGTTTAATGAATTAAAATTAAACACTGTTAATTAATTGATGTTTCTGATTCATTCTGTCATACTTTTGAATTAAAATAAAATAAAATAAAAATTTCTAATCAGCGAAGAGTTATCCTAACCGGTATGGAAAATTCATACAGTTTACCATAATTGGCATTGAAAAGTCATGCTGTGCATTGTGTTCTGATTGTTGGCAATTCTTATTTTCAATGAATACAGACTTAGTTTTGAGGGTTTAACATGTTTACAACCAATTACTTCAAACAATTCTGTTTCTTTTCTTAAATTTGATGCATTTAAAACTAAATATTGTTAATAAATCAAACTGTTCCTGATGAATCTGAGAAAATTTTGTCGAAATTTCTTGAGATATTACTTAAATCTTAAATTAAGTAACTGATATTTCTAAATTAAGAAAAATATTCTTCAGTGCCCATAAGATTTAAATACTCAGCAACATTGCTTCCAGTATTCTTATTTTTTTTAAATAATGCTTCATTTTAATGAAAAAATGCTCTTATATACTTGCAAATTAATAATTTTCACTTTAACTTATTTCATAAATTCTATAGGAGTTTAACAGAAAATTAGGGAGATACATATTACATTATTGATGAAGGCCTTTATAATATTACGAGTGAAATATATGACTATCAAAATTTGAAACTTTAAAATATTTTGATAAAGAAGCCATTAAAATAGCAGTTGCATAAAACATTCAATTATTAAAATTTTAATGCGCATTAAGATTGGCGAACTGATTGGTCTTCAAAAGTGGCCAGTTACCAACAAAACTACATAATTATTTAAGTCATTCATGCTTCCACAAAAGTAGTGCCTACATTAGATAATACTATTATTACTGTCCTTTTAATTTTCCAATAATGATTATCAAGAAAATTTATGTAAACTCAAGTTTTCTAATATATATATATATATATATATATATATGAATCTTCAAATGAGTTGCTAAACGCAAAGCTCGAGAATGGCTCAACCAATTTGGCTAATTTTCGTTTTCATATTTCCGCTAAAGCATAAGGAAGGTTCTTATGGAAAGAAATAGTGTACAAATTGCAAGGAAAATAGTAAAAATGCCACCTTTCTTTTCCCATAGAACAATAAAAACAATGAACATCCACCAGAACATCTGTAAAACGGCCTTCCTTCCTATGAAACAAACTAAATTAGAAAACAGTATAACAAATTAGTAACAGTATATTTACAAGGAGCTGCCAAATTCGACCAACAAATTCAGAGGGGTGATAATACTGTCCTCCATCACAAGAAAAACTCAGAACGTGCTTGCCAGTATTAGATGAGTCTAAGTAAGGAAGAAGGTAGGCAAAGCAGACCACAACATTTGGCTAACTAAGCGTGCTTCATGAGGCAAGAAATTATTTTTGATATTGTTTATACAGATGTATTTATATGATGAATAAAATTAAATTGTAAATAAATTTTGAAACTTCTTATTATTTAAGCTTTAAAACAATGTCTTGAATAAGAAAGCTTTCAACGTTATTTCTCCAACTGCTTTTGTATTGATTTTTTTAAGACCTGAGGCTGCCATCAATTAAATAAAAACCATCGGATAATAACAAAATAGTTTGATTCATGTATCTTAAAGAGTGGAAAGCTTACGTTTTAACACTAAATCCCTCCCTATAAGTTTTAACACTAAATCCCTCCCTCCCTAATTTATAAGTTTTGAATAAGGTCAAAATGATAGTTTCAAATAATAAACTTAAGATCAGAAAAAAAATTAGTTAATTTGGAATTGTTTAATTCATAATAAATGAATTTTCGATATATGAATATAATATAATATGATATTATAATAAATGATATAATATTATATAAATTTAAATAAAACAATAAACAGGCAAAATTAAAGGTATTTACTCTTTTCATATGCTTTTAAGAACTAAGGAAGTATTTATCAGAATCTTTGCAATAACTCATACATCTCAAAATTTGTTACCAAGTCTTTACATACAACATAATATCCACAAATCATTAAAGAATAAATATTTCTAAAGAATTTTAATAAATTAAAACATTACTCAAAATTATTTAGCAGACATTGATTACTAACTAAATATAGAAGTGAAATTAATCTACTCAAAAATCCTGATATAATTTAGTTCAGCAATCAAATTAACCCTGTACAAGACAAAGATGAGACTTCTAACCATCCATTCTTTAAATGATAATGATGCTTATAATTGGGCCTTTTGGTGCCAAAAACAATACAGTCCCTTCCTTCGCCCCTAAAATGTTATAGAACATACCACTTTTTAAAAAACTGACCCCTACTTTTAGGGTTAATAAGGTTTTTCTCGTAACAGTAAGTCGTTAGGCATCAGAAGGATAAGGAATCACTATACAACATGGGGTCATAAACGACATTTAGAGTGTGAAAATCTTCTACTTTGCATTTTACGTACTTTATGATGCGAAAGGATTGCCTTATCTATATAAATAAAATTGCCAAATGTGTAGCTAAGTGCAAAACTCAAGAACAGCTTGACTAATTTGGCTAATTTTTGTTTTCATATTTTCGTTAAGGCATAAGGAGGGTTCTTATGGAAAGAAAAAACACCACCTTTCTTTTCTCATAGAAATCACAGAGTAAATTAAGACATCGGTCCCCAACTGTCAAATATTTGACATCAGCCAAAACAAAACAATCACTGCATGTAAGAATTGTCTTTAGAATGCCTTCAAATTGATTAGCTGTATAGGTATAAATGTATACCAGCCGAAAATAATGTGTGAAAAAGGGGGGGGGATATTGCATGTCAAATTAAGTAATATTGCCGACCTACATGCGAATCATGAAAATTACAGGGATCATTAAATTACTTCCTGTCCATGGCCTTTTCTTGGTAGTTTTTAATTCTTTTCTCTATAAAACCGAGGTTTAGAACAATGACACCTATAAGACTCGGGCACAGGAATTTGGATCGAACAACTCGTAAAGCTACAAACCAGGCTAATTTTCAATCCAATCACTCTACACAGCAATGTGAAGAGTGAAATGAAATTCAAAGGATTAGGATATTATAAACACATGCAATGTGTCTTTTTCAAGATGCTTTCAGTGTTTCATAAGTGGCTGGAAAATACTATGTTTCAATTGACTACAGTTCCATCCAATATGTTACTAATAGGTCTATCTACTCAGTTTGTGCACATTGTAAGGCATTTAAATACAAAAATGAAACAATAAATTGTGTTGCGCAAATGACAAAGTGAAATTAATGCTATTGGTTCCATCACCAGGGCCATTGTACTCATTGGTTACAGGAATTGGAATGGATTCCATACATTTCCTTACAAATATACAAAAGTATAACAACTGCTTCCAAATGACTTCCTTTGGTCAACAAATATTTCAAGGGACAATTTCATGCCACAGGACACACAAATCAGTTAATTGTGCAACTAACCAAAATAATGTCAACTATCCACCAGAATTCTTGGGATTTGCCAGGATTGTTGCGTACTTCTAAATCTTCAATTAAAAATAGGATTGGCGATCATAATGTTGCAAAATATCAATCAATCCTGTCTATATAATGGCACACAGCTGGCACTAAAATTATTACTGAACAATGTGATCGAAGCAACCATTTTTCAACAAAAATTTAAGGGAGAAGATGTTTTGATACCCCGCATACCAATGGTATCAACTGATGTACTATTTGAATTTAAAGGATTATGGCTCGCTGTCGCTATGACCAAAAAATAAATCCCAAAGTCATCATTGAGTGTTTGTGGCATCTACCTTGAAAAAAATCGCTTATCTCATAGACAGTTATATGCTGCCGGTTCTTGCGTTTAAAACAGTCAGATTTATTTGTTTGCGGGTCAAGATTGTTATGGTAATCAAAAAATATTGTGTACCATAAAGCATTCAATAAAAATATCACATTATTACTGAAATTTATGAAAGAGAAAACTTATTTTTTTAAGTAACCCTCATTTGTAATCGAGACATTAAATCAATAAATCAAAGTAATCACTCTGAAATTTGTTAATTAATTTATTCTTTCTAATCAACCGCACATGATCAATAACTTTTGACAGAATGAAGCCTTTTGAGGCAGCTAATATACTTATAAATATTTACATAGTTCCATTAAAAACAAGCATAGATAAATTATTATTATTATAACCAATTATTATGTCGCATCATAAATTAATGCAAAATTGACTCAATAACACTTGTGCTTAGTTCAGAATTAAATCAATATTATTAATGAAAATTAAAATAATATATAGAATCAAAAATAAATATTCAAATTTTCTAAAAATGTAACTTTTATTTTTAAGTCAATAAAGGTACAAACTTTTTTATCCGAAGATGGGTGAATTGTGATATAATAGATTATCTCTTTGTTCACTCAAAAATAAAAGCACTATTAAAGTAATAAAAGAGTTTTAAAAAAATTGGAAATTGCTGCTAAGAAATAACAATTTAGGTTGAATTTGAATTGATTTTGTATTTGTGAATCAATATGTCACTTGACTGCTTATTCACTTCTATAAAAAATATTTTCAATAAAAAATTTCCCATGGATTTAGAATCCCCCTGTAGATAAAAAAAATAAACAGTACACCAGAATTTTCTCAATTTCTAATAAGTTGACGAAACAAATTACCTGTATTAATTTATCAACTTTCAAAACATCAAGATGAAGGCCCACTGGCGGCTTGCCAGCCCTAAAAAATCATTATTCATGAATTACAAATTTGTTAGGAACATTTTATATTATTCTTTTAACAAGATTCTAATTACTTTTAAGTTTTAGTAGCAGTAGAATAATGTTATTTCCAAAATTCATAAGAAGGATTTAGTGATAAAAGATATTGATTATTAGTAAGATTTGACATTAGTCTTAGCTCTCAACCACAAAAAAAGGGCAAACATTTTTTTAATAACTTTTATTAAACATATACCCCATTTTAAAAGTAAATTATTCATTTGTTGCTAAATTTATGAAACAACAAATACAACAAAATGATGCATTATGAAATTCACAAACGAGTGGGGAAAACTTAGTATTAGTATTTAAAATGTTTTTTTATACTGCATAGGTTCAAAATTTGATAATATGCTTCGATTTTGAACACTGACTTTCATTTTTCTAAGTTGTTATGTCTTAAAATTACTACTCCATTCTCATACATGATTAATAGATGATCCATGCTTCCCTAGATTAAAGTCAAATTTTAATGTAGATATGTAACAATATATCTACTGTATTACAATATATATATAATATATATATATGCAATATTATATATATATGATATATTATTATGTATATATGATATATTATGTATATATGATACATTAATATATCCAGTTATTTGCCTTTTCAAATTCACGTTTGCATCAATAAATGCATCGAAATGATCACATAAATGTTGTATACAATTTGATAGATATCCAAAAATTTGAAGAAATGAATAGATATCAAATTTAATATTTATTAATATTTACACCTTATAGAATTTTTGACAAAATGCATTCATGTTTCAGCATGCATAATTTCACATATATACTTTTCAATTTTAACGAGCTTTGAAAATTCATTCAAATCTGAATAAGTGTTTTTGAATACAGTTTTTTTTTTTTTTTTCAGACTTTAGTTTGAATGTAAAACTGATTTAAATCTGAAAGTCGAAATATTGAACGATCACAACACTATGAATTTTTTATACACGAGAGAGTG
The DNA here is from genome assembly GCA_026543055.1 of Argiope trifasciata. Taxonomy (NCBI): domain Eukaryota; kingdom Metazoa; phylum Arthropoda; class Arachnida; order Araneae; family Araneidae; genus Argiope; species Argiope trifasciata. The sequence goes on from JAPMOQ010031630.1 coordinate 64,721, forward strand.
AAAAGGATACAAAATTAAAGTATTTCAGAAACTACCTGAAATTTAATAAAAATGTTAACGTAATTTTAAACACAAAGCAAAAAATTAGAATACCATGATTCTGAAAAGAAACAAATACTAAAAAAAATGACAGGAAATATAAGCACTTACCAAGAAGGTATATCGTAATGATTTGCCATTCTTTATGACAAAAAAAGTAACAATGCATCCATTTGAATTAAATCTGAAATAGAATTTTATAAGAATAATTTTATTATCTACCATTTTCTGTCAACAACAGTAAATAAAAGGGGAAAAAATTAAGTATGAATGCAATAAACCTCAAATTGAATAATTCCACAAAAACGGATAAATAAGACAAATAAGTTATGGCAGATCCATCTCAATATTCAATTCAAAGATTCATTCGAGGCAGGAATAAAAATCATAATATAAACAAATCAGCTTTTTGCTTCAATAAACTTTTATAATTTATTAAGCGATGCCGTTTACTGAAAACTAAAATGTGCCAATGTTACTCAAAGGTACTAAAATAAAAATTGTTGGCAACTTATAATATAAATCAATCGATAAAAGAAAATTTTCAGTTAAAACATATGAGTTTATGATATACTAGTTATTTTGATTTTTATTAAATTTTTACTTAATCAGTAGGAAAAAAAATAAATTTATAGAATTGGTATCCTAATTTAACAGTGCATCAGTACCTCAAAGCAAGCCTCCAGAGCATGGGTGAAAAAAAATATATATTCATTCAGGTATCCGAATCCTGTCTTTAATTTTAAACTAGTTCAGTATTATTCAAAAATTATTTTAATAATAAGTTTAAATATTTATTTTAATATCAATTTTCATTAATTACTTATTCTCTATTTGTTATCATTATTGAATGATATGAATTAACTAAATAAATAATTTATAGATGCGTTGTTTACGCGATAACATTTCATTGAATCAGCTTACAAAATGTGAAATTTTAATTTATCTTTTTGTTAACAAAAGCACTAAATGATTCATAGAGTGCAATTTTCTATCATTTCTTCTTATTTCATTTCGATCAATGTTATCAATGGAACTTCCTATGTGTAAGGACAATTAAAACGAACTTTTAATTTAAATTCTGGAGGTATTGCAACCCTAATAAACGGGCTTCCCCAGACTATCAGATATATATAATGTTTTGTGAAATATTTTCAAAAAAGCTATGCATCATTTAAATTGTTGCATAAACATTTAATGGCATACTTCAATATTTAAAAACATCAATAAAAATGTTGCAGCTAATGAAAGATTCAAGATGTTCATTAATTTTTTACAATATTTATTAATAAATTCACAATTTTATTTATCATAACATTTCATCCTAATTAAAATTTTAATCTATAATTATAATAATCAGAATCTGTCAATCTTGATTTCATAATGAAATAGTATGAAAAGAGTTGAGACATTAATTGCAAAAAATAACTTACTTGCTTAAATATTGGTTGCATTTTTGCTCTATAAGATTATAATGGTAATTATCCAATGTTTAGGTTATGCATTATGGCATATATTTAGACGAGGTTTGAGTAGCATTTTCAGAAATACAGAGAATTTATAAATTACAGTTGTGACTTGAAGATATATTGATGAAATTATGCTAAATATATGGGCAAGACAAAATTGCTTTGAATTTTATTCTTTTTCAATACAATTAATTTATTTTTGTAGAAATCCAAAATTAAAAATATAAGTAAAACAATTACAATTAATGAATTGATGACTTCTATTGAAATAGCATGCACCCAAAGCACAATCAGTTATGTCATTAGTATCTTTAACAATCTTAACTTAATAAATCATAAAAAAAATATAAATTTGTAGAAATAAATTTAAACATAAAAATGTTAATTATGAAAATGTTTAAAAAAACACTTCCATTTGAATATAAAAGCATAAATAATTTTAATGATCATAAGAAACAGATTATTTGTGGAGCTAGGATTAAAATAGCCATTAAACAACTTGCATGATTTCATTACATTTTCTGAATCAAATAACCAAATCAAAATATTTACAATATTACTGCAATGAATATAAATATTTATCAAAATTATAAACAAGTATTTACAATTAAGTTATTTATATGATAAAAAATCAAACATATAAGAAAACAAAGAAAAGGCAAAACTATTGATATTGTTAAAAATTTAATTTTATAAACAATTATGATCTTTTCATGTGAAAGTGTTCAGAGTTCAAATTTAGGGTTGGCAAAAGTACGAACTAATCTCTAACCCCTCCTCAATTTGATTATGGTAAACCATTTCATCAATGAACATGAAGTATTTTTTTAAACTATTTTAAATTGCGACCTATAAAATAATGAAGAATGATGTCTTGAAAAAATTTATCTTACAATTTTACTTTTAAAATAATGATTAAAAAATTATTAGTAATGAGTTCATTCTGTTAAAATTGCTTAAAATATAATGTTGTGTAAGTTATGTACATTGGATGTCATGGAACAATCTTTGAATGTTTAAACAGTTATATGTCTTTCTTTTTACAGGAACACATAAGCAGAAAAACAGCATTCAAACTCTCCTGATCACCATAAAATGGAGCCTAAATCATTATTTTACTGCATCATTTCTAAGAGCTTCTTCATTACAATTATTATAGAAAATTCTATTAAATGAACAGAAATATAAATCTGGAAGTGTATTAATTTATGGAATATCTATACTAATTCAAGAGTAGGCTGTTGTTCTATAAGTCAGACCATTTGACATATTTAAAACTTTGACACTCATATATCTTGGAAATCTCAAAAGGAAAGTGCAGCTCAGAGTGTTATTTTTAAAAATTTATTCATTGAAAGTGAAGCAGAATGTTAGCATTCTTCCACAATAATTTACAAAACTGTTACGGCATGAAAATTATATTTACATCGTCAAAAAATTATCTTATCAAGAATATTAATTTAGAGGTCATGCAAGTATTTTTAGAATTTTACTAATTTTTAAAAATATTTTTGGTTCATTTCCTAATAAAACATTATTCTGCTGCTCTGGAACTTACAGTCTTCATTGTTTTGTGAATTATTCAACATACGATTTTTCTTCTAATTGCCCAAAATTAAAAATTTCTATTAAATATTTGTGTAGTTTGCATTATGAATAAAAAAGCTGCAATGAAATAAAAATTCTAAGTTTAATGGACCACAGATTTAAGTTTTAATAAAGTTATGTTATGCGACAGGTCTTATTATTTCTAAGGTTTATATACATACTGAACAGAGCATATATCAGAAAATTAGAATATATATATACATATTATAAACTCATTTAATCAGTAACTGGGCTAGACTAATAACAATTATGTTAATCTCCCTACCTATGGCCCTAACAAAAAATCTGCCTCAATGTTTACTGAAAGCTTCAATCTGCAACAAATTTCCAAAATTACTCTGATTCACATTTTTCTTGTTGTATTTAAGCTAATTACACAATTAATAATGTTCTTTTTATAGAAACTCTTTGAAGTTATAATTTTTATTGCATAATATAACATGCATATCTGGAAAAAATACTATGAAATCACCACTATATAAGAATTGCAGAGTTTAACTTTTAAAATTTTACTGGCCATAGACTTTTGAAAAATCCATAATACCATTAATTTATAAATTAATAATAATTTTCAAAATTCAGGAATACAAATAAGTTGTTGTTACTTCTTATGAAAAATAAAAACATTCAAGTATATTACTTTTAGAAACTGCTTAATAGAAAGAATTTGTTCAATTTTCTGCAATTGTGTTAGAGTGCCTAATATTATGTTTCACATGCACACACACTCATATAAAATATATATGAATGAATATATAAAGGGGAAAAAACTCATCAAGTGCGATATCACGGATTAACCATTTTACATAAAAAGAAGAAACTGTAAAAGAAACCAAATATTTTCAATTGTTTTTAATTGAAATTACTGGTACACCATGAAACTGGTGTAAAAATGAGTATTGTTTCCTAAGTTTTTTAAATTTCAATATAATTTTATTCGCTTCTCATATAAGAAAATACTTAAATTTGTTCATTAATTACGAGGGAAAATATATTAATTACGAGGTATGCAGCTTTCTGTAGTTTAATTCAGTTGTGTTTTGAGATTTATGTTTGCCATTCGGCCGCCTTGTCTTTATTATTTCCGATTCCTAATAAAAATTGTTGTAATAAAAGGCTTGAAAAACAATTACTGCCTTTAAGTTTTTTTCATAAATTTAGTCAATATAATTTTTCTTCGAGTGATTCTTTGTAATCGAATCTTATAAAAATCGTTCAGTCTGAATCAGTTTGCTAAAAATGAACCTCTGAAATATTGTCCAATGGGAGGCAGCCATTTATATTACGTCATGAATGTCTTGCACGCTTAGCCAATAGTGAAACAGTAATATCCAGAGTCTTCAACTTCGAACAGTGGTATATTCACATTCCCTCAGTTGAGGTGAAGCTACAGAGAAGGACAACTGTCTCTTTTGAAGGTATGTATTTATTGTTTCATTTTCAATTAACTGACTCACTGCATAACTCATAATTAATTTCATATAAATAAATAATTGAGATAAAAATT
>JAPMOQ010031664.1:0-20709 GCA_026543055.1 Argiope trifasciata
TAATAAATAATTTATTCATTAAACGAAAATTTCTTTTCATTTTGACAAAACAATACGAAATGACTTTCCGAACAACCCAATATATAGTAAGAAAAATGTCTGTTGAATATACCGGTTATTTTTCAACCCAATCCTGACCTTCCCAGTTATGTCCTAAATTGTTGCTTCCCCAGTTAAAGGTTAAGGTGGGAATATCAGGAACACGTCCTTGATATACAACGCCTCTTAATTGAACTAGAAATTGCAAAAATTACCAAGATTCAGACCAGTGTCATCAGTTAATGGGTGTTATCTCATACGGATAAAATTTCTTTATCTTATGCAATATTTTCTGTACCATCGAGAATAGGATATCTGTTTGTCATGATATTGAAAGTGCATTGCTGGTACCCTGCTTATTGCCTTCACTTGATCCATAATGGCAGTTGCGACTTCCTCAACGTTGTAATGATTCATTTTCTGCCCGGCCTGACCATTGTGGTTTCTTTTTCACACATTTCATAATTGCCATTTCCAGACTATATTCCTCAATGGCGAAGTTTTATGGCAGTGTAATTGCTTACAGATGGACAGGTGGAGAACCCTCCTTCTAAGAACGGACATATTGCCCTTTAGAGTGAGTCCAGATAAAGGAGAGCCCGTGCACTAATCGTGTTTGAGACACAGATGTGTAGCATGTATTGTTTTCCATTGTGGACCAAGGTCATTTCTGCGATCAACTGTAGACCAGTGAAGTTTTTGCTGAACGACGATTGGAGAATCGACAGCCCAAATGTTCCAATGTGGATGAGAGGTGAAGTTGAAAGAAGGGAGAAAAGGCGAGGTTTTTATGGAGAGAGAAAAAGAAGAGACGAGGAGATTTTTGGTGAAGGAAGTCCAGAGGAGAGAGTGAAATCTGAGCGTCGGAGAGAAAATTCCACCCGAGGAATTCGGTGGATTCCTGGAGCTAACCTCGGTACCAGCGTGAGACTTTGACTGCCAGTTATCGTGAGTTTCTGCGAAATATTTCAAGGAAATATTCTTGTGGTGTTGTGCATAGAACTTTTCCCTTAACCTAGATAAAGAGTATTTTTCTGTAAATTAAAGCTGTGAATAAAGTAATTTGATTAAAACGCTACCCTTTATTTGATCGAACCAGATCGAGACGTTACAACGTGTTCCTGCTTAATATCGTCACATCCTCGGCTTTAAATTCACGACACACCAAAAATTCTTGTTTTTAAAGTTTTAACCACTCTTCGTAAGTTAATGATCAGCAGTCTTATACGTAACTATTTTAACCACCGATCTTCATGAAGAGCAGTACTGTTTTTTCGTCTATCTGAAGATCATATTTTGATACCAATGGAATATTCATCATATTGACTAAGGTGAATTCACATAATGACAACTCAGAATGCTACATTCCTGAAATCCTTCCTTTTATCTTTCAAACATGTCACTAAGTATTCGTGTGAGCAAATTACATTATAAAGTTTTCGATTTCAGCGCCGTGTTTTCTCATATATGTATTTTCTGATACTATTTTTTTTCTTAATAATCGATACCACATGCTTTATTCAATATCCCATTAAAATTACTTTTTCATTTAATTTCATGAGCCATCTTTATTTTACAAATTGTTTCTGATTTGGAATAAAAAGTTTAAAAAAAAATGATTATTTTATGTTATTCAGATTATCTCAATAATATATGATTTTAAATTATATGCAACGGAAAAGAACCCATTTTTTCACATAGAAGATCACCTCTTTCTGTTATTCAAGCATAAAATCTCCTAAAATCCTTCTCTATAATCAGTTTTGCTGAAGATACTTGTTACCTCCAGGTTTCTAACAAACCACCAGACATTATTCACAGCATTACGTATATTTAAATTATAAACACCCCCTAGAAAAGGTGTCTACACATAGGTCAAGGTTATTCAAATTAATTAGAATGGGCTTTGGTAGGCGCTAGATGCTCTTAAATTAGAAAGCACATGCAAATACAGCAGCGAGCTTCGACAATCACTAAGGAAGTCATTCTCTCACTAACTATCACAGAACTGTTAAACAGAAGCTTACTTCCAAATGAAAGAGTGCTTTTGATGTGCCGGAATAATTGTTCTTTCTTTTGCTCTTTCAAAGAGATTAGAAAATATGACGTAGGGAAGGTAAAATAATTTTTATTTCATGTACTATACTCCTGTTCACCAATTAAGGATAATATAGGGTGATCAGCGAATAAACCCTGATTTCAAAATTAAATATCGCTACAAAAAAGATCGATTGAATTATGCGGTAAACTGTATGTTTATTAGCAAAACTGTGAAAATAGTGTACAAAGGTCAGAAAATTTAGTTGCAAAAATCGTTAACAGATGGCGATATACGCTGAAAACTCTTTCTCAGAAAGGAGTCCTAAAAAAATAAAGTGATGCGGTCTTTGCAATCAAAATTCAATTTTTTTCAAAATGTTCACCGTTTCAAACAATGAGGTGGCGTAATCGAACAATGAAATTTGGCATCACGTCTTGCAATGTCTCAACGGAAATGGGATCACATGCAACATCAATCAATGATTCAAGCTCATCTAGAATGGAGGGATTGATTCTATAGACAATGTCTTTCAATGCTCCCCACAGAAAGAAGACACAAGGATTCAGATTGGGAGTTATTTTTCATTCTTGACGTCACACTGAAAGCGTCTATGGGCATTGTGATTAGAGTGCCATCTGTTGAAGATTTTTGTAACTAAATTTTCTAAACTTTTGTACAGCATTTTTATAGTTTTGCTGTAACGTACTGCTTACAATACAATTCTATCGATCTTTGTTGTAGAGATATTTAATTTTGAAATCAAGGCTTATTTGCTGATCGCCTTGTACCAGCACCTTTAAATAAAGGTTCAGAAACAAAAGAAACGTAACATATTCATAAAACTCATTTATTAAATATAAGATAAAGAGAAAAAAGTTGGTGTATGTAGGATACCATCCATAAAAACTACAATTATTACTCCATGGAGCAATTACAAAAAATACCTCTTTTTAAAAAAATCAACTTTCCATGGTTGGTAAGATGAATAATGCATTGTATGATGAAATACAAACCATTCAAATTATCCAGCTGATTCCTGACAAAGATTAATGCACCGCATGCAACGATCTCTGAAGTTTCGGCAAACATGTAGGAGGTGGTTGACTGCTTGCAACTCATCGGTCAAGTACACATGCTCTAACGGATTCTAATCAAGTGAGAATGTTGGCCATTCATTATGGGTGATATTCTCAGATTAACGGCATTGGTTTAAGATACCTTTAATTGTGAGGATAGCCGTTGTTATCCATAAAAGAAAATTCTGCACCTATGGCGTCCTGAAACAAACATACGTATTGCTCCAGAACAATATTTCGATAAATTTGACCTTAAATAGTTCCTATCTGTACATGCAGATATGCTCTGCAGCCGAGCACAAATCCATCCCAAACGAGCAATCCGAGTCCTTCAATGATGTTCTATTGGTGGTAACAGGTACCTGGCGTTCTCAGTATGAAAGTACCACATGAATCAGACAGCATGCTAAACCAGGAAGGACCTGAAGATTGTCAACAATGATTTAAGTACAGTACTGATGGCACCGGGTAATCTCAAAGCCCTGAAGGATATGATGGTTAAAAATTGATATTTCATTCCAACTGTTTGAGAGAGTGCAGATGGGGAGAAAGTCAGCTATTTACTACCCCGAAAGGAATGTTAGTTTGACTGTTCGGTCAATGTAAGGTTGGAAAATACTTATTCAGCAGTCGACCACAACAAATCCTGTCGATACTGCTATGTTCAGTGGTGGTGGGGGTGGTCGGCTGTTTGAAAGAAGAAACATGCTGAACCAAAGAAACATTACACCAGCTTATTATGACGATGTCCAAAGTGCAAGTTCTCTATTTCAGGCTAACCGCAAGAAGGAATGAGTTGTCGTGAGTGGAACACATCTGACACGCATGCAAATATATAGGCCAATATGTATCAATGCTGGTACACGGTCTGCCTTGAAACTGCCCTACGCACGGCTGGAAGTGGCTAACGATTCAGGTCAGATACTGACCTCCGTCTACTTCTTTCAACAGTTACTTTCAAAAAATGATTGTTATTTGGCGTTGCTATTTGGTTCAGCCTGTACTAAAACATCTACTGGCATTTCCATCATCTAGGAATCGTTGCCAAATCTTAGGGATGGCACTTTGAGAGATTCTCCCATCTGAGAACGTTCACATTCCAGATGGTCAGTAATTATGCAGTGCAAAAAATCATCCACATGCATCCTCTTATTCGTCATAATTATTCGATTATGGCGCTGAACAGTTAATAGAATGCTTGTGAACAATTATAATTCTTTGCCACCATTCTTTATCAACCCTCTAAATCTTTAATCTTATAAACCCTCAATTCCTTATGAATCCTTATAAATTCTCATTATTGTGACATACTGCTGGGGTCGTTCTCGTAGAATCCAGCAACTTCCATATCAACCATGAAGATTTGTGTGATAATTCTTGTCTCACTTTACAATTTAATTTCTGAATGATTCAACATTATCCTTAATTTATGGACATGAGTGTAGTACAGAGACATTGATAATGGCATAAAAATTTCTTGTTTTCAATAAATAATTGCATGTTTTAATGTGGCTTTAGAATTCCCTTTGCTTAGAATTCTGCCTATAAAAGCATTTATCAGTTATCTTGTTTTGCTAAATAAATATCTAAATGAAAATGCAGAGCAAAATTTCTTAAGGTATCCGACTACATGTCAAACACGGGCTATAAACCACATTGACGCTTTTTTATTGTAGTTTTTCTTCTAGTTCAGACTTTAACCTTTCGAAAATAGTTTGTATTTTCTAGGAAAATGATGGCCTGTACCTATCATCCAGGGTGACATATTTTTCTACTAAAATTTGTCTATAACTTCATTTTTTTTTCAAAATTTTAATATTTATAAAAATTATCCACTGTTAACATGCTATGTGAAAAACTATCTGAGGTATTGCCATAAAAATTCCAGCGTGTGCTTTAAATAATATGGGCATTGAAATGAACCAAAAGTTTTATGGGTGGTGAAATACTTTTTCATTTATAAGCGTTTTATGAAAAGTTAAGTTGTGAATTTATGTAAAAAGGCATATAGATGTATATTTTTACCCATAGCTTCGTTGCATTTCAAAATGTTTCTTAGATTTAGGTACATTTCATTCGTCTTTATATTCTATAACTTGTGTACAAAGAAAAATAGGATTGCTGCATTAAAATTTTGTGTAGAATGTTAACCGTTTTGGTTCAATTTCATAAAAATTTACAACAAATTTTCCTATGCCTGCAGATATATTTCATTTTTTTAATACTTTTATTTTGTATTTATAGTATTTTGTACTATAATTGATAATACATCTAAAATCCATAGTTTTAAATATTTTTTTTTAAATCCAATTTTTCAAAACATTTCCTTCGAACATAGTCGGATACCTTAAAAGAATTACTTGCAGAAAAAAAAGCTAAATACTTTACAAGGAAACATCAGAAAAAAAAATTATCAAAAATGGAATGAAAACACTAAATTAGCTGCAGTTACACGCAATTGAAATATTCGTTAATAATGTAAATAGTAGAAATAATTGGTAGTTTAGCATTAAAAAATAGTAAATGAGAGAAAGTTCTATAAAAAAGTAAACCAAGGACTATATAAACGCTGACAATATATTAAATATTTTCATAACTGTTGTTTCACAATTATTAAATCATAATTTTACGACCATACTCATTTCTGTGAAAAAATACTGCTAAGAATTATTTTGATCTTGATTTGAATGTTATTCAGGTTATCATGTGAATTCGCTTGCTGGAGGTTATTAGTTGGTTAATAAATATCTACAGTAAAAATCCATACTAAAATTTGTGTCGGCTGTCTGCAGGTATGTACAGGATAATCAGCGAATAAGCCCTGATTTCAAAATTAAATATCTCAACAAAAAGTGATCGATAGAATTATGCGGTGAAGTGTACGTTTATTAGGAAAACTGCAAAAATACTGTACAAAAGTTAGAAAATTTAGTTACGAAATTCGTTAACAGATGGCGCTTTCGCTGAAAATTCTTTCTCTGAAAGGAGTCAAAAGAAAAACAATAAAATGATGCGGTACAATGAAAATACAATTTTTTCAAAATTTTCACCTTTTGAAATAATGAGGAGGCGTAATCGAACAATGAAATTTGACATCACGTCTTGCAGTATCTCAAAGGAAATGGAATCACATGCAACACCAATCAAGGATTCAAGCTTTACTAGAGTGGCGGGATTGTTTCTATAGACAGTGTCTTTCATTGCTCCCCACAGAAAGAAGTCATAAGGACTCAGATCGTGAGTCATTTTTCCTTTTTAGTGTCACACTGAAAGCCTCTATGGGCATTGTGATGAGAGTACCCTCTGTTAACCATTTTCGTAACTAACTTTTCTAAACTTTTGTACAGCATTTTGGCCGTTTTGCTAATAAACGTACCGTTTAGCGCATAATTCTATCGATCTTCGTTGTAAAGATAAGGAATAATAATAAAGATAAGTAAGTAAAGATAAGGTAAAGATACAAATAAGGAATAAATTATTTTTTGTTCCAAATGAATTAAACTTTTTTTATTGTTAATACTTACTAACAACTTGCTATATGACTGTAAATAGTATAAGAAATATTAAAAATTAATTTTAAACAAATTTCTTTACAAATTAGTTATTCTTTCAAAATGCAGTCATTTCAACTGCTTTAGGGCAATGTAGGTATAAACTAAGTATCCGTCTTTCTAGTGTTAAAGATGAGGTATGAGAGAAAGGCACTATTCTGTTTAAGAGAATTCTTGAACTCTCTTATGATAATTAATAATAATTGCCTAAGCGTTGTCAAAGTATTAGGATAAATTTGATTACAATTATGATGGGTGAAATGAAGTGCTAATAAAAAGCCCACATAGCAAAGTATTCTTGTTATGGGTTGGTCCTTTTATCGTAATGAAAGTTATTAGGCCTTATCCATTTATTTTATCAACTAGGAAATATCAATACACATATCTCCTTTCATATCCATACTTTCTATACATCTGGAAAGAAGTTGATTTTAATGTTCAAAATATTCAAAATGGTTTTTAAAGCTTGCAGCTCTTGAAGCTAAACAACCTTAGCTTAGCATGTTCTGATTTTTCTTAGATATTAAAACTCTTCAGATAAAAAAAATACAGATATGAAATTTGTTATGCGACTATCAGTTTGGTAGATCATATGATTACTATCATTATTATGCTCTTAAGACATCAAAGTGTGTTATATTAATAATGCAAATTCCGCTTAAAGATTCTGAAAGAAAAGAAACGTTTTTTTTTCATGTCATATGCACGGATATCTTAATCATGTTTTAAGAATTAAAATTTTTTTAAAAATTAAAAAAATTAACAGAACAGTTTAAAGTGCAAAAAGATATTTGTTAATTTTTAATTAATTTAATATTTAACTCTCTTTCGGGCTTTCAATTGATAACATAATTCCTTCCTCTGCCTTGTATAAAAAGTGTGCAAAATTTGGTTCAATTTGGTGCAGTTGCTTAGGAAAAAATGATGCAGAACAAACGTGCATGTATGTATAAATAGCTTCAAGGACTTTTGTTCATATTTTGGGAGAAATATAAAAGTAACACGAAAATCACCAAAATTCAAAATTCGATACACAATATCTCACTTTCTATAGACGGCGTTGTTTATTTAATCACAGAGAAAATTAGCTGATTGATACTCCACCACTTGAAATAACTGATATACTGATTATTTGATTACTCAGATTGATGTGTTTACCGGTAATAATCAATCAGTGGTTGAACTAACATTCGTATAACCTGCAATTCCATAATCTACTACTACCGTTTCTTCTACGCTTGTAAAGTCGCGTACATATCCATACAGACATGTGCATGCACTTGTAAATGTATAATGCGTGAGACAACAACAAGACTGTGAAAGGAAAAGTTTTCTGAATTATGAAAAAGTATTTTTCCTTTATCTTTCTGTTTAAAATGCAAATGTGTTAATTGTCATTCCAGAAATTAAATTCCTCTTAAAGAGAAGAATAAAATCCAAAGAATTAGATTAAAAATCTTTTTTATGCCAAATCTCATTACTCTCCACATTCTTCAAGATGAAGTCAATGCCCTCTTTTTTTTTTTTTTGAGGAGTCTCATTAATTGTCGAATTACAATAGAACTGGAAAGCGGAAGTCGATGGTTAATTCGCAATTATTTTTTTTATCACAGCACCTGCTACTGATGCTCACAATGGTATACAAAACAAAAAAAAATGACTCATTTAAATGGGGATTAATATAAGACAAATATGTAATGTTTGGTGCAATTAGAAGAGCAATAAGTTGCGATGAAAAATTAGAAAGTGTATTTCCTGATTTTGCTACATCAAACTTTATTTTATTAAAATATTTTTAAAATCTCGTTATGCTTGGTTTAATTTAATTAAATCTATTTACATTTAGTTTATTTTTTTAATTTAAATGTTTTTTTGTAAATTTACAACAAATTAATGGAAGTTGCATGGAATCACGGTAACTAGATTTTTTTCTCGGATTTACTACCAGGAGGCACCACTCATTTGGATTCAAGAGAAATTATGATTATATTAATTAATTAATGAATATATATTAATTGTTCGAAATATTCAAGCCTTCAACTGATATCGAGAACTTATGATACATAAATAAAAACCGATTACGGAATTACATAATTAAAAGTATGATCAAATGAAATTTAATAAAACTGCTTAAAAATAAACATGTTTCTAAGAGTTAGAAACTTGAATGTCTGAAATTCCCAGACATTGTTATATTCAATACAAAAACCTTTTATTGTATACTAGCCACCTTTGGCGACCAGCTGTTTCGCCATTCTTACTGCTGTTTAAAATTATCGGTTAAATACTTTATGTAACGTCATTGTCAATTAAATATTTAACATGACTTATCATTGTCAATTAAATACTTCATGTAACTTCTCTTTTAATAGCTACTTCATCAAAAAAATTTTTGAGGTTCAAATTTGGATAGTCATATAATTCATTCGTGCAGTTATAAAGGTCTTAAGCCGGTAATGTACTATTTATCTCTCTAATTATCAATCAGCTCTCGTAAAATTTCAACTTTAAATTAAAGTGGAAATGATTAAAATGCAAATTGATATAAAACATTATTTTACCAAAACCAAGCATTTTTTGAATGTAAGTAAAAGAGAATCATTATGTGTACTACTGAAAAATTTTAATAACTTACGTAATATTTCAAGAATTGTTCAGCAAAAATTACTTAGATTCATCTTAAAATTAATTTTTTAGTTTTAATTTCAAAAAGATTTAAATGATGGGAATAATAATATTTTATTTTATTTTGGTCTATAAACATAATTAAAAAAATTATTATGTCTAAATTTCAATTATATTTTTATTATAAGGAATCACATTCTACGAAATATTATTGATACTCGAACTTTCAAATAAATAAATGAAGATTTCTATCTTCTGCTATCAAGTGCAATCACTCAATGAACCGGAATTCTCCCAGGTGCTGAAATAAAAGAAACAGTTTTTTTCATTTGCACGAATTTCTTAATCATGTCTCAAAAATTAAAATTAATTTTAAAAAAATTGACAGAATAGTTTAAAGTGCAAAAAGATATGTGCTAATTTTTAATTAATTTAATATTTAACTCCCTTTCGGGCTTTCAAATGATAACAAAATTCCTTCCACTGCCTTGTATAATAAGTGTGCAAAATTTGGTTCAATTTGATGCAGTTGCTTAGGAAGAGCTGATGCAGAACATACATGTACATATGTATGTTCTGCATCAGCCCTTGCATAGCTTCTGCATAGCTTCAATGAGTTTTATTTATATTTTGAGGAAAATATAAAAATGGCACGAAAAACACCAAAATTCTTATTTTTTTAAACATAAATATGAAATTTGGTGGTTTTCGGGGGAGGAGCTATGGGTATTGGGCTAAATTTTGAAAACATTTTAAAGTACTTTTAAAATAATATAATTCTTACTTACAGAAGAGCAAAAATTGAAATTCAGTTAAATTCGGAAAAACTTCCTTAATATCACTTACCCAGATAGGGAGCTACAGGTCAAAGCCAATAATTTCAAGTCTATTGATCTTCTCTATGGTGCGTTTTGAACGATTTTTGGAACAGTTTTCTGTTTAGCTACAATATAATTAGCCAATGAAATTTTATTTAATTAACAATTAAGCAGCATTTTAGAAGTTTTAAATCTATTTATACGCTTTATCAGATGTTTAATCTACTGAACAATGTATAATGTATCGCTTTCTATACACCGCGTTAATAAATTAATCCGGGAGAAAATTACCTGCCTGATGCTCCACCTTTCGAGTTAGTTGATTTAAACAGTGAATGTTTAATTATTTAGATTGATGCATTTAAAGGGCAATAAACAAGCACTGATTGAACTTAAATTCACTTATTCTACAATAATCAATCCCTTTATTAGTCTAGACATATGTTGCTTGATTTAAGAGAGATATTAAATATGATGTGCTCAAATCTGATACATTAACTAGAGTTAATAATCATAACGTTACTTCTATATTACTTCAAAGCATATAGCAATCATTTCTAGTCTAATGGTGGACAAGATATTTAGAGCAATGATACAGAATTAAATGATGATGGTAGAATAATTGGTATTTAATATAACAAATTTCTGGACGGTTACAATTATGTTTAAGGTATCCGACTACGTTAAAAACACTGGTATCCGACCACATTGGCGATTTTGGTAAAAAAGTTTTATTTCTTGTCATTCAGACTTTTCTCTTTCCAAAACAGTTTATTTGTTTTTCTCAGAAAAGGAAGGTCTCACCTATTATAAAGAGAAATTTTAAACAAAATTTTTTTCTCTTGTAAAATTTGCCTTTCACTTCTATTTTCTTTTTCATAAAAATTCTCCACCATTCACAAGATATCCCGAAACCTAATAGAGGTATTTACATAAACATTTCAGCGTGTGTT
Source organism: Argiope trifasciata (assembly GCA_026543055.1). Taxonomy (NCBI): domain Eukaryota; kingdom Metazoa; phylum Arthropoda; class Arachnida; order Araneae; family Araneidae; genus Argiope; species Argiope trifasciata. Next base: position 11,104 of record JAPMOQ010031664.1, read on the forward strand.
TTAAATAATATAGGCAATGAAAGGAACCCAAAGTTTTATTGTTGGTGAAATACTTTTTCCGTACGGGTGTTTTTTGAACAATTAAGTAGCGAATTTAGCAAGAAAATGCATCTATACGCATATTTTTATCCATAACTTCTTTACATCTCAAAATGTTTCTTAGATTTTCGTTCATTTCATTCATCATTATATTCTATAACTTGTGTGCAAAGAAAAATAGAATTGTTGCGTAACAATTATGTGTATAATGTTAGCCGTTTTGGTTAAATTTCACTAAAATTTACCCCAAATTTTCCTATTTCTCAAAATATATTATATTCTCAATTAATGTTTTTGTATTTATAGTGTTTATAATTGATAATACATCTAAAAACTATAAATAGGTTTCTAAAAAATTAAAATTTTCAAAATTTTTACTTCGATCGTAGTCGGCTACCTTAAATATATGAAAATTATAAATTTTGCAATCAACGGAAATCCTAGACAATGTATGGTAAAAATGTATTATTTCTTCGAAGACCATTCATTAAATTTCTTATAATATATGGTAATAGAGTCAACATTGTCGAAATACTCTGGGTAAATTTGATAATAATCATGATGTCAGCAATGAAAAAGGAGTAAAATAGCATCCCGTGATCAAGTTGTCTCGTCATCGGAGTAATGACAATTCGAGCCTACCTACTGTTCATCAATGGATTCTGAGACGATCACATTTCGACGATGCCATCTCATTAAACCATGACTGCAATTCTAATACTCCCTTTGATTTTGGATTGCCTCCATTGGATAATAGAAAATGTAAACATACTCCTCTTTCCAACTTTCTTTTCACTCCTATTTTGATTAAATAAACGGAGAGTATTGCAATCAATTGTCGAACAGTATTTCTTTTATAAAATAGGGAAAAAAGCCCTTTAATCCCCATATTTTCTATTCAGCTGATAAGGATTTTGTGTAATATTAAAGAATTTTTCAAACCTTTGAACAAAACTCTAGGAGTTTCTCAAGTTTATGAAAGAAAATTATTTTTACCCTACATCATGGTGTCGCAATAGCCAAAAGTGACAAATTACGCTTCCATATTTTAATGAACATTCATAATTCAACTCAAATTTTTAAAAATAATAATTCTAATTATATCTATGAGCACGCTATTTTAATTTTTGGAATTTGGGGATAAGACCACAAATCCAGTTTCATCTAATTTTCCTAATTTCTATTAACTGTTTTTCAACGAAGTCGTCTTCAGGAAATCTGTTCTAGCTGCCTGAGTATGCAGACAATAACCACAAAAGTAAAGAATTAATATGTGTACCAAATTTTATCCATCTAAGTATCTTGAGTGTAGATCTGAATCAAAGCCGATGTGGTAATTTTCTATTATTCTGTTCTTTTGAATGTATGTAAATGCAATAACTCAAAAACACAAAGATTTAAATAAATTAAATTTGGTATGCGATATTGTGTTGAAATTGCAGGTCCATGTTGAATTTTGGTCTAAATCGTTCAACAGAAGACTTCCAAGATGCATAATCGCTTTCTTCAGTATACTACGAAAAAAAAAGCGCTTATGTATGAGACTCGAATATAAAAACCAGAGCAATCGTTACGATATTTCCCATTATCTGCAATATTATGGCCAAAAGTGTCTTTTCTAAATGAGTTACAAAAAGCTTATAAGAAACATTGCTACTTAATTTAATAAATATAAACCTTACGAAATAACATTATCCAAGAAAACGGAGCAAAAATTTGGACGTAGCTGGTTGACACAAATAACAGTAGATACAGTTTCCACAACGACAATTATACCGATGAAAATATTAAAGCTCGGACTGTATATAAGAATTATAAAGGAAAAAATGCAACCTCTGAACATTTTGAACTCTAGAAGTTGTCGTATCTCTACATTTCAAAAAATAAATTTCGTTAAAAATAATTCTGATGTAATGAATAAATTAATTTTTAACTATGTGCAACCATGAGAAGTAAAGAAAGCCTTAAGTTGAAAATGAAATGAAATGATTACATGAAATTTTGTATTTAAATTCTTAAATTTATAAGATTCTCGTATATTTCATAAGAGACTTTTATAATCACACACAGCTGCCAGAGCAAAGAGCCCTCTAAAAAGGTCCTCTTTTGGTTTGTGATCTAATGAGCAAACAGGAGTCCAAAAAGACGATATAAACTTTCGAGTATAAGATTCTCATATATTTCATAAGAGACTTTTATAATCACACACAGCTGCCAGAGCAAAGAGCCCTCTAAAGTGGTCCTCTTTTGGTTTGTGATCTAATGTGCAAACAGGAGTCCAAAAAGACGATACGAAAAAAACTTTCGAGTATAAGAGTATTAACCATATCACAGCAATGAATGATCAAAACATGCTTGCTACTCGGCTGCTCCGATAATAATTTAATAGTTTATCATATTAACATATGATAAACTATTAAAAATATACATTTACTAGAGAAAGCCTAAAAAGTGTTTGGGAGACCAAACCTCCTTATTTTCGCTTATTTTGGGCAGAAACTGTACATTTTTTAATGCTTTTGAGTGAGTGCTTTATTATTGAAGAATATCTTCCAAAATTGTACAGATCTCTTCTTTTTTTAAAAAATAAAATCAAAAACGAAAATCTTTATCATCGGCAATTAATTATTTGATCGCATCATTTTTTTAAAAAATTTATAAATGTTTTAAAAATATATAATTTTTAATAAATTCTGAGGATTTTTTTTGATTATAATAATTTTATGTACATGCTTTGTATGTGCAAAATTATTTGATATTTTTATACTCACTCTATGCCATTCCGTTTTGTCAGGCTTTCATTTTAAATTATAAACAAGTTTTTTTTAATGTTGAAATTTAAAAAAAAACAATTATTTATTTTCTTTGTTCAGTTATAGATAACCGGACACTTACGTCCATTTATAATAAGAAACATTCAATAGACTTGAAATTGATTGATTTTTCAACATTGTTTTGAATGGAGGAATTATATTTTTAGAGTATTATCGAGAATCTACTTCTCCTTCGATATATCAAATGACAAATAATGGTATTACCTAACTTCCTAATTTTTATCTTGAATTAGTCTAAATTAATTTAATCTAAGGTGTTCTTTTATTAATTCAACAGAATCCCACTTTTTCTCATTTTAATTATTTCTATCACACATTATAAAATTATTGAATCGATAAATCCCACGCCATCGAAACTAAATCCCTCAGAACTAGAGCATTCTTTTAAAAATACCTCAGATGCAATTGATTAAAAATAAATCTTATAAGAATCTCACATAAAATCACAGGAAGTGAAAAATGTCTTCCTCTTAGCTGTAATATTCTGGTATGAACAAACTGCCTTTCATTTCCTAGTAAAAAGTTTGGCTACATAGAATACCTACCTATATAAATTTTGGCTTCGAACAAGACTAAAATTTAAAAAGTTATCACTGTATTTAGTGAGCGCCAATGCACTACTACTAAAATACAGATGAATCATATAAATTAGCAATATAAGAGAAAATGAAACTAATTGTGGAATCGAAACTAAAAATAGGAATGGAAATAAAAAAAACTATTAAAAATTATCATTGTATTTAGAGAGCGATAATGCTGCTACTACCAAAATACAGATGAGTCTAAATAAATTAGAAATATATGCAATGTAAAAAAGAATATAAAAGAATCATAATTACAACAAATAGTAAAAGAGTCCGGCCTGAAGACTTTTCTAGGGTCACCCTCAGGCAAGGATTCAAAATAAGGGTTTTTTCTGTGCGGAAATCAGTGGACAATGGTCAAAAGTTGACACCTTTATGTTATTCATTTGTATTTTAGTACTAGCTGCATTCGCTCAGACTAAATGCAATGATATCTTTTTAAATTTTAGTCTTGTTCGAGTCCGAAATAGTTTTTGGTTCAGTTTGGTTCAGTTTTCGTAATTAGTTTCGTTTCCTGTTTATTTATATATATATATTTGGTAACGTATTAGTAAAAAAAATTTTACGCACTTAAACTCTCGCTCATATACAAGGTGAGTATTCCTTGCGTGAAACGCCAGAAAGATTGTGAAAAAAGAATTAAATTTATGTTTTTTGAAAAAGAAATCTTCCTTTCTCTTTCCTTTTGAAATGCAAATGTGTGAATTGTCATTCCTAAAATTCCATTTCCCTTAAAGAATGCAATAAAATCCAAAGAATTTGATTAAAAATCTTTTTTTCAAACTCAATCTCATTACTTTCTGCATTCTTCAAGCTGAAGTCAATTTCTTCTATTTTTATTTTGCCCGCATTTTATTAATTGTTGAATTACAACAGAACTCTCATGCGGAAATCGCCGGTTAGTTAGCAAATATTTTTTAAGACACCTGCTACAGATGCTTACAGCGGTACGCAAAACAAAAAAAAATCCATCAGATATGCATTGATGTTGGCGACGAATTTGGCAGTTTTGGCGACAAAATGGAAAGTACCCGAAACATCGAGAATTTTCCCGATTCGTCCATCAGGAACCGAGATATGTCCAGACGCGCCCTGATTGGTCGAGACATTTCTAGCCACGTCTCTTGGGACTATATAAGGGTCATCGTTTCAAGCTGAGGGCAGTAGTAGTCGGAATCGACAGCAGATAGCGAGTCCTCCAGAGGAAGAAAACAAGAAGCGGCGAAGCCAAGCAAGTGCTGAACTGATCTGTGTGCCTTGTAGTCTATTGAGGAAGCAGCGTCGAGTACTATAGATATTTTTACTACTTGTGAATTACTGTTGTTATTGTGTACTGCTGTGTGTTCGTCTCGTCTGGAAATAAACGTCTGTGTTGTGTTCGGCAACTAAAGGACTGATCATTCTGTGTGCTCTTTATCTCATCTCTAATAACATACACACCCACTTTACAAGTTAAAAAGAACCCGACGGATTAATATAGGAAATCCGTAACAATACAATACAAAAAGATGATGTTTTATATAACAATTTATCAATAGCTGGCTATTTTGTGATTTACTAATTTAATATTTGTTTAGATAAATATAGATTTGCTTTCAAGCAAGCATTTGACTAGATATGACTCACAGTAATAAGGGAAAATAATAGTTAACACTTGAATAAAATGAAAAATAATTAATTAAATTCGTTGTTTAGAATGAAAGACAGGAAAAAACAATTCATGTGAAATTCAAGAATATAAATATAATTGTGATATAAGTGAAATGAAAGAAAAATTTAGATTAAAAATTTACCAGCTAAGTATGAATTAAACGTTAAGGCTTTGTTAGATGTTTAGTTAGTTACATATTTAGTTATATGTTAGTTATATGTTTAGTTAGATGTTTAGTTTATTAATGAAATTTAAACTATTTCCATTGTATTATCATATGCTAAATTGCATGATTTCTTTCCTTTCGTAAAAGATAAGGAACTGCTAATTTTCCTCGAAATTAATTTTTGGAATATTAAAACAAAATTACATGTACAGAAAAAGTGAGCAAAGAAAAAAAAAGGATCAAAGGTCAAAACTTCCTAATTCTACCATCATATTATGGGATAACAAGTTCATTTAGAACAGGGGTAGCCAAAGTGGTCTATATAGACCCCTAGGGGTCTATTTAACAACAGTAGGGGTCTATTTGACCCAAGGGGTCGAATGGGGATCTATTGGGACTCGAAGGAAAAATAGTTCTTAATACGCAAATCACACATCTCTAACTGCGTACGCAAGAATTTAAAATATTTTTATAATTGACGTAATATTATATTCTTTATAGAAAATAAAATATATAAATCAGAAAACAATTTGCCCCTTTTTTCCTTATGGGTTTTCGTATGTATACCGTGACGTCACAACTTGACCTTGTAACCAGTTTGTAATTTGCACGACTCATAGTATGTAGCCAGAAGAGCGATTGAGGCTTATCCGTGTCTCTTGCTGGTGAACCCATCAACCAATTAGGGGCCTTTGGTTAGGAGCCTTTGGCGCAGACTTGGCGAGCGACGATACTGCCATTGGCTTTCTAGGCATTAAGAGCGAAAGGAATCTTCAGTACTCCGTTTTCTTTCCTTCCCCCCCCCCCCTCTTAAAGAGTACATTAAAAAACTAGCCAAAAATGTCTTTCAAAATCTCGACTCTCACGATAATGAAACCATATTAAATATCCCTAAATACTCTCCAGATCCTAAAATTAAAAGACCCCGCAATATTCTGTTATAACTACACCCTTTTTAATAATTAACTTTGTAATAATAATAGCCCAACTATTTAATAATACAGCGTGTTCCCACTCCATGTTGCCTTTATCTCAATCATCCTGACAATATTCTGATTCTACTATCACCTACTCTTCGAGTAGCTGCTCTGTGATCGGACACATCTAGTCGAACACCTGATCCGGACCCCTTCACAGTTTCCCGAGCTGTCTAAGAACTTTTCTTGCTCTTTGCTACCTTTTTCCTAAGACTCCAGATGAACTGCTCCGATTGGCTCCCAAGACTGGGCCTCAGGATCCTGCTCTACTGATTGGACGACGCCTCTTCCTCACCCCCGACCACGACTAACTGCTGTTCCTTCTTCTCGCCTGCTTCATTTCTCCTTCCGACACCGTTGCAACATCAGACGACATCGCAGATGATCACGACATCTACTGAAAGCCAGGCCTTAAATATTCATTTCAGTACCGGAGATCAAGCCCCTAACTTGAAAGGCTAGGTGCTCCGTCAAACACATCGTTACTCAGTACTCCGTTTTCTTTCTTCCTATGTGTGTGGTTTTAGTTCTTTTAGTTTTTTTTTTTCTTTTACGTATCGTGTCGTTGGTTCGCCCTTTGTCTCCATCGCCAACCATATGAGTCAGATGCATATGTGCGCTTGTCCAATTCTACACTGGATGCTACAAACGCAAATATGATATGCATTTTCAGCTATCTTTGTGAACTGGGAACAGTATTAAATGCTTTTAGTGTCATTATTACTACTATTATACCTACCATTGGATAATTAGTTATTGTTTCCATAAAACTATTCGTTAAGTATTGATATCAATTTTAATTATTGTTACTTATGAAAAGGTAAACTTTAATAATGTGGATTAGCATAATATACCAACTTAATTGTAACTTATTTACAGAGCCCTAATTTAAAAATGACAGCTTCAGTATCTAAAAAGAAATGTCGGTATTATTCATTGGATTACTTAAAATTTGGATTTATTTGTTCACCGACAAATAAAACTATTCCTATGTGTCTTATATGCGAAAAAACTTTTGGAAATGAATACACGAAACCGTCAAAAATGAAAGATCATCTTGAAAGGCTTCATTCAAATAAAAAAAATGAAGAATTAGAATTTTTCAAAAAAACTCAAAGAAAAATTCACATATCGACCAACTCTAAAAAGTTTTATGAAACAGGCTACAGAAATTGAAAATGAAGGTAGATTAATTGCTTCGTACAAGGTTTTGCTTAATATAACAAAAAAGGTAAAACGCCACACAATCGCAGAAGAAATTGTAGTACCTGCAATTAATTGTAGTACCTGCAATTGTAGTACCTGCAACGTCATTGAGAATGTGATGAAAAAAGACTCTACTAATGTTTTAAAGTCTTTGCCATTAAGTGCAAATTCTGTAAAACGGCGTATTGACGAAATGGCCGAAGAAATAGAAAACACAGTAGTTTCGGAGCTAAAAAATTGCAAGTTCTCTATACAACTTGATAAATCTGTTTTTGGCGTTTCTGCTATTCTTATGGCGTATGTTAGGTATTTCAGTAAAATTAAAGGATAAGTCATTGATGAATTTTTATTTGCCAAATATCTTGAAACCGATGGGAAGGGTGTGACAATTTTTTCATGTTTACAAGAATATTTAAATAAATATGACATTCCGCTGGAAAATATAATAGCAGTTGCCACAGATGGCGCACCTTCTATGGTAGGGCGTTACCTAGGTTTTGCTAAATGCCTCAAAGAAAAAGTGCCCGGTATTCGTACTATTCCTTGTGTGTTGCATAGATACAACTTAGTAGCAAAATATCTGAGTTCAGAGTTACATGAAGCTTTACAGTTTTGTATTAAATCTATTAATCAAATTAAAGCTCAACCTCTTAAATCAAGATTATTTGCCAAACTTTGTGAGGAAAACAATGAGTTATTTAACCAATTACTTCTGCACACCGAGGTTAGATGGTTGTCTAGAGGTGTATGCTTGCAACGGCTCGTCAATTTATTTGACTCCACGACAGAATTTCTGAACGAAATAAATCCTGTTCTAAGCAATGAACTCCCAAACAATAAGAACCATATTTTCTATTTAGCAGACTTATTTGGAAAATTTAATGACGTTCAAACAAAACTGCAAGGAAAAGATGTCACAATTATCCAAGCTCGGACAATACTGTTAGGCTTCCAAGTAAAATTAAATTTATTTTGATTTTCATTGCTACGTATGGATTATAAGTATTTTTCAAATCTGCAGCAATTAAAAATAAAAGAAGAAGACCTGGAAATACATACAAATCATCTTCAAAAATTAAGCGACGTTTTTAAACTGCGCTTTGTTGATTTGGAAAACATCGACATCCCTGATTGGATTATTGCGCCATTTTCGGCGCAAATTGATAACGTCGACATCAACATACAAGATGAGCTTGCTGAACTATTGTCCGATCTTGAAGCAAAAACGTTTATTAAAAATTTGAAAATACATAAATTTTGGACTAATATAAATATAAAGCAAAAATATGTGAAACTTTACGAAATAGCTCAGCCATTTATGATGGCGTTTCCAAGTTCGTATATGGTTGAAGCCGGTTTCAGTCACGTTAATTCAATTTTAACTAAAAACAGAAATAAATTAAATGTGGAGCTTCGAGGGGATTTACGGTTAAAATTGACTAATTTCGAACCCAATATAGCGAACCTTGCCAAGAAACACCAGGCACACTCATCTAATTAAGAAGTAAATCTGTAGCTACTTTACTTACTGTTTCTGATTTATTAAATATTTAGACTAATATATAGTTTTATTTTAATTACCTGAAAATTACCATTGTGGAAGTTTATGGAGATTTCGAAAAATTATATAGGGGGCGATGATCAAAAAAGTTTGGTGACCCCTGATTTAGAAGGTTGGTGTAAACAAGCAATATATAGATCTGCATCAATTAAAATAATATATATGTACGAAAATATCATGTATGTTACAGAAGTTGTCATACAAGCTTTTAATAAATATCCCGATAATTTCTTTTTTAAAATCCAAAATATATGTACGAAAAGCAGGTTTCAAAACATAGATGAAGTACGCAGTAAAACAACAAGTGCAGAAATGAAGATCGCACACACAAACCGAAAGTCATAACTAAGCTAAATAATATTGCTGATTAGCAGCTTCCTCCAAGACCAATAACACTCTCGAGAGAATATTCACTACAGTCTTCCATTTTAGCTCTTGTTTTTGTGAACTTCAACGCAGAATATCGAATGTTTTAGAAGAAACCTCAGATCGAGTCTTTATAGAGATATCACTTGTATTTGTCATATACTTGTACTTGTGCATACTTGTATTTGTCATTTACTTGTACTTGTTAATACTTGTATTTGT
>JAPMOQ010031664.1:20719-59185 GCA_026543055.1 Argiope trifasciata
GTCATATACTTGTACTTGTGTATACTTGTATTTGTCATTTACTTGTATTTGTCATAAACTTGTATTTGTTATATACTTGTACTTGTGTATACTTGTATTTGTCATTTACTTGTATTTTATAGAATCTTCATGTGTATCTCTAATTACTCTGAGTTCATCCCTTTTCCGCAGCCAAGTTCGCTGGTCGTTGGCCTGTCATCCATTAAGATACATATACAAATTTGAACATGCTCTGAAACTTTTTGAGAGTTGCAGTACTATTTCAGATTCTTCACAATATCTTATTTAGAGAACCATGTACATAAAGTTTTGTAAAATAGATTTAAATAAAATTAAATACAACCAATATTTCTTACAAACCGATTGGTAAGCAAAAACAAGTATACACAAATTACACAAGTATAAGTATATGACAAGTACAGTTGATATCTCTATAAAGGCTAGAGATTACAAATTTCATCATGCTCTGAATCGTTTTGAAAATTGAAGTACTATTTCAGATTCTTCACAGTATCTTGTTTAGAGAATCATGAACATAATGTTATGTAAAATAGATTCAAATAAAATTAAATACAGCCAATATTTCCTACAGACCAATTGAAAAGCAAAAAAAAGGTGTATAAAAGAGAAACTTCATTGCAAATGCTGACTTTAAAATGATTGTATTGCAAGATGAAAATTAGTTTGAGAATTGAATGTATTCACACATGCAAGGAGCGATATTGCTTTCTAGTATAATTTACTTACGGAATTAGCATTCATAGAACAGAAAGTGCAAGTGAACTATGAAAGACAAGTATTTCTGTACTTTCTAATTTACGATAAAGAAATTAATAATATAAGAAAGACGGAAACCAGCATTGTCAATGGTTGATTTGTATGAAAAAAATAACAATGTTTGCCTTAGGGCTAATTAATGAGAGTAACTCCAAATCTAATGAAAATGTACTGTTTTGTAATATTAATCATAATGAATCTTAAGAAAACTTTTTCGAGACGGTTTCTTCTTCGATAAATTCTACATTACATGTCGGAACTAAGAAAATGGAGTAATTTTACAAATGGCTTTTCGTCTGTTATGCTTTATTTGTTAATTCTAAGTAAAGAGAATTTAAAAATAATCTGTTGTTCAGACAGAACCTTTCAAAACTCTTTTGAAAATAAAGGGACCTTATATATAATGACAGTTTTATTTACTGAGGAAAAGTAATATTTCAATTATAATTATGGGTAAATTTCGTCAACGTTCTAGAAATTATTTCTAAAAATAGGAATTAAAGTCAGGTTAAGAAAGCAATATTTTTATCTGTTGACCTTCACTTGTTTACCCAAGCTAAGTTGTATTCATGCATCGTTTATTTTTGAAGAACTCTTTTCAAGAAAAGCTAAATAAATAAATTAATCTACAGCTATTTTGGGGCGTACTTCGTAATTTTGAAATGTCAGATGACTATTTGGCAACGATGGATTTAACGAAAAATAGAATCGGTTAAACGATTATTTTTCGGGGGAATTGGATCTCAAACCTAAAATCTTAGGGTTCACTAGCCGAGACCTTACCAGCAAACTCTTACGAAAGATAATTATTTCACTTAGAATTGATAATTATTCATAATTTACATTTTTTCCATTAATTAATAATTTGATCATTTAACACCTTACCTCCGTTTCTAGAAGCCCTTTCTATTTTCTCTCAAATACTTTAAAAAAAAAATCAGAATCCATCACATCCTTTATACGACAAAGTCGCGAATCCGATTTATGGACAGTTATATGAGAAAAGGATTTTATATATTTCATCATTTTGCTTTAGAATTCACCCACTTTTAGATAGTTTTAACCTAAAGAACATCAAAATTTTAACCAAAGAAGACGAAGTCCCTCCTTTTACAGGCAAAAACATTCTTACTGTCAATGATTTTAATATGATGCCCAAACCTACAACTGCGCCATCTGTTTACACACAACTTTTTTTGTGAACATAGACAATCATTTGAAAAATACGGCACTGCTCTTACTGACGGTTCTAAAATCGGTGACCAAGTTTCATCAGTTGTTATATTTGACCACATTGTACTTTCTAGGAAGCTAAATAAACATTGTAATGTTTTTGCCTCGGAGCTTTTTGCCATTTACACTGCTTTAAGGGCGATAAGATTATTATCAAAGAAAGACTGAGGAAATATACCGATTCAAAAATTTCAATTGAAGCAATTTTAAATTCTTCCAGTCATCCTCCTCCTTTGGTGCACATTAAAGTAAAATTATATTTTAGATTGCTGGAACGTAATTTTAATATATTTTGTTGGATTCCTGGACACGGTGGTATACAGGGGGACGATCAAGCTGATGATGCCACAAAAACAGCTAGTTTAAATGAAGACACTATTGTTCCGTTTTATGACTTAGAAAAACTCGTAAAGCAATCAATGTTCGCTTCGTATATGGCAGCATACTTCAGACTCTCAACTTGGTAACAAATTGCACTCCATCCAACCTTCTATTTCTGGTTTTAAGAATAACTCTCTTAGTCGTAGAAAGAGTGTTGTGCTAGCAAGACTTCGCATAGGTCATACTTATTTTACTCACAAGCAAAATCATACATTCAAGCAAATTACTTCAATCAGATGCAGCTCCAATTTGTGTAAAATGTAATACCATTATTTCTGTTCGGTACATCATATGTGAATGTCCTAAATATCGCCTTTTAAGAATAAAATATTTCGACAGCGATTATCCAAATTTGAAAGACATAATTGGAGAACCCTACCATGTTAATGTATTTTCTTTTTTACTTGACATAAATTTCCTGCATAGTATCTAATTTATATTTTCATTTCATTATTTTAATTTTACATCCTTTTACTTTAATGATACTTTACCTTTTTTAATATTTTAAATTATTAGGAGTTTGGTTCAGATTGGCTTTTGAGCCATAAAAAACCAACCAACCAACTGTTTCTAGAGCTCATATGGTCCCTTTCTGGTATGGTATAGATATTAGTGATTATTTGTGTATATTAAACACAAAGAATTAACACAACAATTAATAGGATGGATACAGGCAAATGATAAAATACACATACACAAAACATAGCAAGAAATTATAAAAACAAGAAGGAATAATATCTGAAGTGCAATAAAACGGATGAATGAGCATTATAATGTACTGTATGAGTTCAAATATAAAGGAATTATAAATATTAGTTACTTGGGGGAATGAAAGAAAAAATTATGAATAAAATGTGAGGTGCATTACATGGTTCCTAAGAAAAAAATAAAATTAATCGAATTGAAGCAGCTCTCCTTGATCATTTAGAAATCTAATCGTGTTTATGATCTTTTTTTTGGAAGATGGATTATTAAGAACTCTTTTGTAACATTGATCATCTAGCAAGGATGAGGGTTTTCTGAAGTGCCATGAATAAGTAAACGGACAAGATGTCGCAAAGTGAATGGGATTGCCGACTCATGCATGCTTATATCAAATAGGTATGAAATATATTACCAATATGTTAAGGAATTATGCCACTGTTTTCTGAAAAAAAGTCAAATACAACCGCGCCAAATTCTATATTTCTTCATACACGGTGATCAGTGAATAAGCCCTGATTTCAAAATTAAATAGGTCTACAAAAAAGATCGATAGAATTATGTGGTAAACTGCACGTTTATTTGCAAAACTGTAAAAATCCTGCACAAAATTTAGAAAATTTATGAACAAAAATCGTCAACAGATGGCGCTCTGCGCTGAAAAAACTCTTTCTCTGAAAGGAGTCTTAAAAAAAACAATAAAGTGATGGGGTCTTTGCAATCAAAATAAATTTTTTTCAAAATGTTCACCATTCGAAACAATGAGGTGACGTAATCGAGCAATGAAATTTGACATCACGTCTTGCAATGTCTCAACGGAAATGGAATCACATGCAACACCAATCAACGATTCAAGCTCATCTAGAATGGCGGGATTGTTTCTATAGACAGTGTCTTTCAATGTTCCCCTCAGAAAGAAGTCACAAGGAGTCAGATCGGGAGTCATTTTTCATTTTTGACGCTACACTGAAAGCGTCTACGGGCATTGTGATTTGAGCGCCATCTGTTAACGATTTTCGTAACTAAATTTTCTAAACTTTTGTACCGCATTTTTTTAGTTTTGCTAATAAACGTACAGTTTACTGCATAATTCTATCTATCTTTGTTGTAGCGATTGTTAATTTTGAAATTATGGCTCATTCGCTGATCACTCTGTATAAACTAACCAGAAAACATAATGCATATGGTGTCAAATCAAATTTTGTGTATAAATCTATACTAATCTTAATATATTATATATTTAATAGTCAAATCTATATTAATTTTTAAAACCTAGTATCTTTGATTTAAAAGTATGTTTCTAAATTTGCCAATTTTCAAGAAAATAAACATTTTAAAGCTAATTTTTTTTTCTCCATAGCAAATATTTTCTAACAATATGAGTTAAGTTCCTGCTTTTTTGGGAGGGAAGGGGATATCAAATTAAAAGATGTTTTTGAATATTCAAAGAAATATTTAAAAAAAAACATTTGCTAAAAATCAGGGATGTATTCCTAAGAAAATTATAAAACGCATGCATATAAATAATCATTAAAAATGGGGAAAATACGAAATGCTGAAAAATAGATACTACTCCGAAAAAATTACCTATGGGATGTCTGTAAAAATATGAGATAAAGTTAAAATAAACACTTATTATTTGTTAAAATAAACGAGTAAGTATAGAAGCAATATATATCAAGAACTTCTTAAAATTCGAGTGACTTTTCTTCCGATTTTATATTTTTTCTCTGTTATAAAATGATTAAAAGGATTCAGAATAAAAATATTACTTCTATAAATTATTGTACCTTTAAATCGAATATCACATTCAGAATAAGGTAATTCACTAAGGTACAAAACATCCTCTATTCCATGCATATTATTTTGATGCATAAATCATTATATTTAGGTAATTTCTTGTTCAGTTATGATTCAGTGGAAAAAATTTCATTCTTCATAAAACGAGTTTAAAAAAAAAACTTAATTAGAATGCTTAGTAAAAGTGCCTGAAGAAAAATTCTTATATTCCGAACATTGACGTCGTAGTATCGTTTGAAAGCTAAAGGAGAACATTTTGAATCAACAAAAAATATTCGATATTCTGAATGATTGTGGAATTTCAAGTGTGTACGCACACTTTAATTAGTATTCCTTAAATCGGGGTCCGACAGTGAGTAATTATTTGTAAATGCACAAACTGGTTTTATGTGCAATTACTAGACTAATTGCATTTAGAGTAACACAAATATGTATTAAGTTCATTATACATACCATTTTGAAATATTAGTTGATGACAATTTAGAGAAAATTAATTTAAAAATATATGAATAAATTAATCTGAATTAATTAAATTTGTGCATTGGAAATTAAATGGAAATGACCCTTTAATTTCTGCACCACTATCTTCTGTCTAACAAATTGCCAACGACAACGGATGCAACAAACTTATTCCGTCTTTTTCAATTTCCTTAATAAGTCATATTACTGACTCTCCGTCCCACCCGAAGGCCTTCGAAAATGAATACTGAATGACCGGACCATCGTAATAGCAGCACTGGTGGGAACTGTGGTTGAGTCATAAGAGCCATCACCGGCTACGGTACAAACCTCCCCGTAGGAAGAACGCAACGTCATCGATGTGAGGATTCACCTTTATTTCTCCACCTTTATTATACCCACCTTTTGGCGAGAGCCAACCACCATGCCGGAAACTTCGCATCTGATTATGAGGTGGCCTCCAGGGATCTCAATTTCGATAATAAGTAAGAAATTGCATTTTTCCTGAATGAATTTTTTTATTAAATTAAATGAAACTTAAAGAATAATTTTGCTGCAGATATTTATTTCAATTTTCTTTATTTCACAATTAAAAAAGACACAGAGGTGTGCAAAGAAATGAGTTTAAAATTATTTTGAATACAATTCAATGAATTTTAAATATTACTGAATTTGTTTAGCAGGAAATTTTTCGTTAACTGTTAAAATAATATTTGCAGTAGGAAAGCAACACGTGCATTTTAAAAACTCAAAAAATGGTGGCATGGAATGATGACAATTTTTGGGATATCAATAAAGATAGTTTATTTTCACCCACTAGACTTAATTTTTTAAATATTTTATAGGTTCTTCTAAGAAACATTTTTTAATAAGTTTCAATTCCTTGTGTATTTTAGTTATATTTCAATTCTTAATGTCCTTTTCATGATGAATAAAGAAAAAAGGATTTAGATTATCTTCGTAACATAATTGTAACATAAAAAACATCTGTAATATTATCATAAATACAAGTCAATTGACACGAATAAAAAAGAAAAAAATATATACCCAGAAATCATTTTTAAGAATAGCGGGAAATTTAATTTACTGGTAATTTTATTCAGTAATATACAGGTTTCAAACGATCCAAGGAATGAACTGATTTGTTTAATTACAATTCGATGAAGTATTCAAAAGACTGTTGAGCTTTTGAGTAATTTAATTATAAACCGAGTTCTCATCCCATATCACCATTGTGAAAGAATGCTTTGAGACAATTATTTTACGAAAGAAAACAAAGGCCTCACCGAAATAATTTATCAGAGAACTGAGGAATTATAAAAACAAAAAAAAGTAGTCCCATTATTGAATGACTTCGTATTCACAGCATATCAAAGTATATCAACACAGAATAGCTTTCAAGAATAATTCGTTTAGCGGATTTAACATTCATAAAATAGAATTACCCTTTGGAAGAAAAGAGCTTTTATTTTCTTTCCCTTACTTTTAAATTGTATTATTTATTATTGCTGAGAATTCAAAGTGACTGTTACGCCAAACGATATTAATTTTGAAGAGCGATGCGATGTTTACACTGAAAATGTTTATTGAATCTACTTCTAGAATCTTAGGAAAAGCATTTTGCAATAAAAGGAGTCAGATACTGTTTCAGAAATATTTTGAAAAGCGTTCTTTTTGAATTATTCGAGTTTGTGTAAAGAAATTCCATTAAAAAATATATGCATATGGTTTGTTTTTCTAAAAAGAGCACTTCTTTCGCTAATTCTTCACTAAAAGAATGAGGTGAAAGTCAATATTTTTATAAAAGCCATATACATTTAGAGACTAAAGGAAAAAAAATTAAATTCGATTGATTCCAGACAAGAGAAGAGTAGAAAAAAGAAAATTAAGAAAAAAGTAGAGCAACTTTTGACCATGTTACTAAAACAGAAAAAAATACGAAGATACTATCCACTAATAATCCAAACTATATTAGAACAAGGGAAAATTTTCATATATTTAAAAGATTTAGAAAAATACATGAAAATAAATGCATCTATAGAATAATATTTTATAGATGTATTTATATTTTAGGTATTTTTTAACGGTATTAGAGAAATCTTAGAAGTAGGAAACAATAATAAGGGTAGAAATGATGATTTAAATACCATTCTAAAGAAACAAGATAATTTTAAAAATCAGTAGGACATGATGTTAAAGATTTTCAGTTCATTATCAGTTGTTTGAAAGTGACGGGATTTCTGTTATGATGGAACGAGAATTTGGTCTAGAAATTCTTTAAGTGATGGCATATTCCTCTTTGAACAGGAAGTTAGTTGAATGGGAAGATGAGGAGGAAGGTCCCTGATTGACTACTTTGTCTCAACTGCCTTGAAGATGATTTGAGTTTGGTGAATTGGTGAGTGTTATGGACAGACTATGCTGTCGATATTACTCGTCCACATCAAATCTTGTAGATACTGCTTCTTTCAGAGGTGGAGGGATAGTCGGCTGTATACAAGAAGACTGCGATATAGCATATATTTATTTTATGAATCAAAATATAGATATTGTTACAAATCTACAATATTGCTTCCCAGCACCATTAGTTCAATCACTGGAAAGACCGCCTCACGACCAGCCTCACCTGTTGGGTGCTAATTGGTTGCCGAGTCAGTGATCTCAGAGTTTAGATAGAAACTTGGAAAGCATTTGGTGATTTTGGCGACAAAATAAATTTTACTGGAAACGTTGAGAATTGAGTGATTCAATAGGAATCGAGATACACCTGATTTGCCCAGAGCCTTGTCTGCCCACTTGCCAGAATCTGCAAAAGGTCAGCAGTCCCAAGTTGCAGATTCGTATGTTGAGTGAGTAGTGTATAGAGTCGACGAGAGAACAAAGAAGAAACGGGGAAATAGTCCAACAAAGAATAAGATTTGTGTGGAGTTCAAGTGATTTTTAACTAACCAGTGAGCCGAGTCCTGTTTATACTGTAGAAGTAGTATCTTGTCCTGTGAGTCATAGCTAGTCTTGTAGTAATGTGCTGCTGTGTGTTTCTTATCTCCGCACCGGTAGCATATATTTGTATCTTATGTTAAAGTCTTAAAAAGTCTTAAAGATGTTAAAGTCTTCGTGTCTACAAAGCGCTGTCATTGTTTTCTACCGAGGCTTGTTGATTGTTTTTTCATATCATACACCCATAAAAGAGTCCTGAAAAATTTATTGACTTAGTAGAATTGAAGTTCCCTAATAATATCAATACATAATTTTGAAAATTACTAAAACAACACTTAAAGAATTACTTCTTTGAAATATTTACTCAGTTTCTAAAACCTCCAAGATAAAAATTACATCATTTATATACCTTATATATAAATGACGGTATCATTATACATAAAACATACATTCCTTTATTCACCCAAAAGTGTAAGAATGAATTAAAAAATATATTCTTTTACTAAGGTGAAAAATTTACATTTGAAATAGAACTACTTTAAAAATGTGGCTTATTAATACTCCAATCTGACTATAGTTTCAAAGCTGATCTGCAAACTAAAACCATTCATGCCATAAATTCTTTCTGAATACATTTATTTCTCGATACCGTGCTTCATATTGGATTCGAGAAATTTAATGTTTAATCCAAAACGAAGTTCATTAATTTTATTCTAATTCAGTTATTATCGAAGTTCATTAATTAATTCTCATTATTAACCTTAAAGATACAAAGTTCAAAATTTTTTCTCAGCATCTGTAACCAACTTTTTATTTTTCGGTTTCAAAAGAATAAATTTTGGAATTTCAATGTTAGTTCTAATTAAATGAATAATAATCATGTAGTAAATTTGTTTTTAATCCCACTAATGACAATTATTTGCTCTCTTATTTTTAGTTTATATGTTTCAGAATCAGTTCTGCATAATTATTTTAATTTTCGTGTGCCATTGTGTCATTTATAATTTAGAGCATTTTATATATTAAATTCCAACTATTCGAAATAGATTAAATTTTGTGAAAAGAATTTTATTTGCACATATTTCATCAAATCTGTAGAGAATTAAATTCAGGAACAAATTCTTAGAAGATTTGGACCACTTCTCAATATGCAAAAGCAATAACTCGTGTATGTAAAAGCAATAACTTAAAGCTAAATGATGGAGATTAATAAAATTTGATATAAATTATGCAGTCAAATAAGTAAATATGTGCAAATATTGGAATAAAGACATTCAAAAATTCTGCTCAAGTTACTTTAAATAAATCATTTTCTGTAAATATGAGCCACATTTTGAACTAAAACGCTGGGAATATAAGCATGTAAAATGAATACTTTCTTCTGATAATCTTCTTTGTAGATATGTACTAAATTTTGGATATTTTGTAATAAATTTATTCAAAATGCATACCGTAATAGAGCATATTATACTGCGTCTCTACTCGAGGAAGTTTGGAGTGGAACATCACTCATGACTGCGAATTTCCTTTATCTTCGAGGGTTTTCGATGTCTTTCATAAATTATTTCAATCTCAGTATATAATCACGGGATATATTCAGTATATATTCCAGCTATATAAAGAAATTAGAATGGATAACATGCTCAAAAATAGCTCTTTTTATCGATGGATACAATGTTAACACTTACCACTTCACCACATCACACTTCCATTTCTAAAGCTCATGTGCCCCTTGTTATAGATATAGATGGGATTTATTAAAAAAATGCACAACAACCAGTTTGAAAGAAAAGAAACAAATAACAAAATCCGTATATATAGCATGACAAGATACAATAAAAATTAGAATGAAATATATTTGGAATACAATAAAACTAGATGAATCAGCATAAGAATGTGCAGTATGAGTGAAAATATAAAGGCATTATAAATATTAGTTGCTTCAGGATGTTAAAGTAAAATAAAAATTATGAATAAAATACGAGATATTTTAAATTATGCCCTAAAATTTATACTTTTAATCTAATTGGAATTGTTTCCCATGATCTATTAAGAATCTGATCGTGTTTATGATTCTTTTTTTGGAAGATGAATTACTAAGGACTCTTTTGAACCAAAGACTTTCTAGAGTGGATGGGGGTTTTCAGAGATGCCATGAAAGAGTAAAACGGTGAGAAGTCGCAAAGTGGATGGGATCGCTGACTTCTCCACAAGAGTAGTAATCATCCTCTAATAAGTTTAAACGATGAAGAAAAAATTAAATAAATAAAACCATGTTACAAACAGGATTTTTTTCACGAATAAAGAAAATTTGTTATAATTTTACAGTTTCGACGAATCTATACAGAAAAAGATGAGTATTTCTACTATCAAAATGGTTTTGTCACTTTCTTATAAATATTTCCTAAAGACATTGTTTAAGATGGCACTGTAGTTTTGAATTTTCCTTTGAAACACCTACGATGATGACTACTTTGCTGGAATTGCAGTTGGTTATCAGCCGATAGCCAGCATGACCTTTGGTCCATTTGTACTTTGGTGGAGTAAGGACTGGATATTGGGGACAAATTGATGAGGAGAATGGGGGATTTTTCAAAATCAAACTAGAAAAGAAAATTAAATTCCATATTCAAAATGTGTTGTGAGTTATAACGAAATGGTTAAGCGCCATTGTTGGGCCACAAAAATATTTAGAAGCTACATAAGAAAGTTGAAGGCGGAAGACCACTTGAAGGTATGGGAAAACACCAGGGTGGAAACTTGTAATTGAGGAAGGGATACTTCGGGTATGGTGGTTGGATCTCGCCAACACAGTGAGTACAATAAAAATGGATGTCTGACCCTCCCATCAATGGTGGGACGTACTCCCTAAGGGGAGGGTTGTAAAATTGCCAGTGATGGTCCTTAGGACTCAAACAGAGTTCCCGTCAGTGTTGCTGTAGCGGCGGTCCAATCATTGAATAATTTTTTCGTATGCCTTGGTGGTGGGTCAGAGGTCAGTAATATGATTTGAAGGTATGCAGACCACTTGAGAAAAGAACCCGAATCATGACGTGTCAGTTCCCCTATGTGTTTGCGTCTACCATCCATTTTAGTGTTTGCGCTATAAAATTAACTGTAATTATTTATCAAACTTTCCTGCTTTCTGTGAAAACCAAATCACCAGTATGCCTCCATCCTCTGATAAATTTAGATAATTCTTGACGCTCGAAGTGTATATAAAAAAGTCACGTTACTATTAAATTTTAAATGGAATCATTTAATGTTAAGTTATCATTCAATCAGTTTGTGTATACAAAGTCGGAACTCAGAAACATGACATAATAGATGTATAATATTTGCTTCGGAGTTTTTTTCAAAAAAGTTTGCTTATGTGGATTAAATTCTGGTCTAAACCCATCAACTGGTAGTCAGTCTTTTATATTTCTGTATTTCCATATATGCTACCGCAATAGCCTAAGAGTGAAACAAGTCTTTCAAAAAAAGATGTGAATTAAAAATAAATAACAAAAATTAACATTTTTTTCTCCTGATCTATAATTTTTAAAATATTGTTTAACCCTAAATTCTTGAATCTCTGGTTATTTGTCTGTCCAAGCGTATGTAAAAGCAACAATTCATAAACACACTGGATTAATTTAGCAGTATGAATTTCAAAAATTTAGCTCCAATATCAAAATTCTACTTCTGTCTTAGTTTTATGAACCAATTGGTTTATGCTAGTATAATCAAGATTTAGACAGATTTTACTGAAAATCTGTCAATTTTCATTGATATTCATGGTGGGAAATGTATACATATTTAGTTATACTAGGAGCTCCATATCTAAAACAATTCTTGTTGAAAAGCCTAAAATTCAAAATAAATCATGAAGAGATAAATAATTAATGTTATACAAAAATAGCATTTTTTTTAAAGGATTTAAGCAGGACACATTGATTTATTTGTAAAACTGATTTATTACATAATCAGCTACAACATAAAGTTTGTAATTTATAGTCGAAATAAAATATTATCATATAAATAATATAAAACTTCTTTTTCTAAAATTTTATAAAGGATTTAACTATTTTATCATGTAAGAATATGATGTTGCTTCGGTTAGTGAGTTGGAAATATGAAATCGTGTAAGCAATAAATAATTGAAGCTCGAAATCGCGTAGACAGTGAATGAAACATAAATGGCACAGTTCGTCATCATCTTTTAATCGCATTTTTTTACCGGCTTTTACATAAATGGCACATATTGCATAATTATTATGTATGCTTCTTTGGAAATAGATTCGTTTTTAAAGGGTTGACATAGAACGGTGACATCATAGGCTGTTATTTTCATGGAATGTAATTTTTTCGGAGGAAATTAATTAATTTACTTTTTATAACATGTTCAAAATAATTTCAGTGGCGTTTAATAAGAGTTTGGATAGAAATATATTCTCTTCTCACAATGAGGAAATATCACTTCTTAAGTGAAAAACATTGAAAGATCTCTGTTCTAAGATTAATCCATTATTAAACTATTTTATGATCACAGAAATTAGAAAATAGCAGTTTTTGCTTACACAAATATTGTTTTTATAAAAATTCCATATAAATTAACATGTTAAAAATATATTGATAAATAGTTTATTTGGAGATAGTATTGCGACTGAAACGTTCATTATTCAACTCCCAAATATTTAATTAATTTTTGTGAGAATATAATCTTGTTTTGGTTAAAGGGTTTAGAAACACGAAATCACTTAAGCCATGAATAAAGCACAAATGAAAATTTTCATTTTCAATTTTTTTATGCTGGTAAAAAAATTTCAGAGCTCTTGTCTATATAAAAAAGCCACTTTTTAAAAAAGGCATTTGAAGCATGCGCATTAATACTATCACATGATCAAGACAAATTCCCACATGATAAATCTAAATTTTTGAAAGCAATTTTCCAATTTTAATGAATTACAAACTCAGTATATCAGCTATTTTATAATTTATCAAAATAATACTAAACTAGATTTCTCATGAATGGTATTGCAAATAAATATTAATTACTTTTTTAAGGCAAATGCTAATAACATGCACTTAAAAAACAATGCAACACAGTATTTTCCGTCGATATTAACAAGTAAAAATAATTAGTTCGGTGTAATTCAAATAATTTCACTTTAACGCAAATAGAGATTTAAAAGCAATTCTTCATTGTTGAATTTCAAAGGAGAAATCACCGGCATTTCACTCCGCTGAATTGTAACGGGCCATATAAAGAACGAAGAAGGCTTCAAATAGCTCTCTTCCTAAAGGCAACTTATTGCCTGTTTGGGGCTAATTACTTCTAACAGCTTCCCTCCGATGTCGCAAATGCATCCACCTCTCAGGCGAGGAATGTAAGTAAAGGAGCAAGGAATGCCGTCTCCCCAATGCATTAGAATAATTGCTTTGCTCGCAATCAATTCCTGGTAGAAGATAATTGACGAAAAACATCCGACTGAATTATATTGCCCCATCAGATAATTGCTACCTGTTTTTCTGATTTACGCTTTTGTTGCGACAATGGGAATTGATGATTCTGAGGCTGCAACAGTTTATATATGTTCGATTCGGAAGTCATTAAACGGTTGTATCATTCTTATATATATGTATGTATGTATGTATATATATATATATATATATTGTATATATGTGTGTGTGTTGAAGAAATGCAATCCATGCACTGAATTTATATCACCAGCAGTTTATTAATGCTTACGTTTGAAATCAATAATTTAGTGATAATATTATCTCTTCCTTTTCCGCATATTCCATTGTTTTACTTTGCGGTTTATTATCTGCAAAATTGTATCTCTGCTATATATATATATATATATATATATATATTAATACAGCTAAATAGGAAAGGATTATAAATAGGTCCATAAAAATGTGTAGAAAAAGAGGCAATATCAGTTGAAAAGTCTTTTGAAAAATTTCTGTTAAAATTAGAATCTGATGATTAAATGAATTAAAATTATATGAAAATTTGAGTCAAAATTGAAATTAATTGAAATTAAAGAGAAAGTATGTAGATGTTGCAATATATAATAAGTAAATAAAAATTTCAAATACCATTGCAACAGGAAAAATAGTCAAATTTTATTAGAAAACGTAAAACAACATTTTAATGCCAATATCAATTTGAAATAAATTTTGAAAAGCAAAGCTATAAAACGCATGAAGATTCTAGAATAAAATATGCAAACATTTTCACAAAACAGTATAAAACTTTAAAAATTTCTTTAAATTAAAATACAGTTCTTTTTTCACACAAATATTGTTTTTAGGAAAAGCTTTCAAACGCCATAAAAAATGAAATACACTGATGGAAAAAAAATCCCAACACCAAGAAAAAATTATTGTACAGTAATGAAAATTTAGGAATACATTTGTCTAGGTAACATATTTAATTGATTAAAGTTTCAAGATCTCAGGTAGAGCCATCGGTGAGAAGAGCCATTTCAAATGTGAAATGTTGGTACATTAGTAACCTGTGTAACCACCAGAAATTTGAATGCAACATGCAAACGTGCATGCATTATGCCGTACAGGCGTCGGATATCAGTTTGTGGGATGGAGTTCCATGCCTATTGCACTTGAGAGGTCAATGCAGGGACGGTTAATGCTGGTTGTGGATGACGCTGGAGTCGTCGTCCAATGATGTCCCATACGTGCTCGATTGGAGAAAGCTCTGGTGATCTAGCAGGCCAATGCAACATGTCGACACTCTGTGGAGCATGTTGGGTTACAACAGCGGTATGAGGACGAGCGTTATCCTGTTGGAAAACACCTCCTTGAATGCTGTTCATGAGTGGCAGTACAACAAGTTGTATCACTAGACTGACGTACAAATTTGCAGTCAGGGTGCGTGGGATAACCACGAGAGTGCTCCTGCTGTCCTACGAAATTGCTCCCCAAACCATAACTCCAGGAGTAGGTCCTGTGTGTCTAGGCCGCAGGCAGGTCACTAGCAGGCGTTCACCTGGCCTCCTTCCAACCAACAAACGG
Source organism: Argiope trifasciata (assembly GCA_026543055.1). Lineage (NCBI taxonomy): Eukaryota > Metazoa > Arthropoda > Arachnida > Araneae > Araneidae > Argiope > Argiope trifasciata. Next base: position 36,035 of record JAPMOQ010031664.1, read on the forward strand.
CTGTCACTGCGACCAAGGCAGAACCGGCTTTCATCAGAAAACACAACAGATATCCACTCCGTCCTCCAATGAGCTCTAGCTCCACACCACTCACGTCACAAATGGCAGTGGTTTGGAGTCAGTGGAATGCACTGTACAGGGCGTCAGGCTCGGAGCTGTCCTTGAAGTAACCGATTTGTAACAGTTCGTTGTGTCACTGTGGTGCTAACTGCAGCTCGAATTTCAGCTGCAGACGCAGTACGATTAACCACAGTCATACGCCAAATACAACGGTCTTCCCTTTCAGTAGTACCACGTGGCCACCCGGAATCTGGTCTTCTTCAGGCAGTACCTTCCCTTGACCCCTGCCGCCAATACTCATGCACAGTGGATATATTCCTGCCAAGTCTTTCAGAAATATCGCGGAAAAAAAACCCACCTTTCCGTAGCCCTACAACACGACCTCGTTCAAACTCAGTGAACTGCTGATAATGGCTTCTTCGTCTTCTCAGAGGCATCCTTGACTAACATTAACCCACTATGTCAAATCTCAACTGTAAATAACGATCACGAACCTTACTGCGCTTATTTAAAACAAACCTCCTTTGCATGTTCATAGTTTTCCTACTAGCGCCACACTTACGCGCATAGCTCAAAATTTGAATCGACGTCATCTTTCATATGTATAAACACGCCTACCAAATTTCGTTTATCTAGCACAGCTCCTTCCCAGTGTTGGGATTTTTTTTTCCATCAGTGTATTCACTACACAATGTACACAATTTTTAGGCATAATTATCTTTTTATAGCAATATAAAAAAATCTATGAAAATTTTGATACTTTTTTGTTGACTTTTTGATACTTTGTTGTTTTATAATTTTGATTATAAAACAACACAATTGCTTTGCAAAATTATCCTTTTATATCTATCTAAAGTATCCATCAAGATTCTTGTATATCTATATAAACAACTATGAGAAGTGTGAAACCTTTATTATAAAACATACTGAATTTTTATATAATCTCATAACATAGTAAGAATATATCATGAAAGTGATAAATAAAATAATTTGGAATCTTACTTAGAAAATCCAAGAAATTTCAATAAATTTCTCTGGGAAACGAGTGCATTTTATTTAGGCTTTAACAACAATAAAAATCTTTAAAAAAAAGCTCATATTACAGAGCAGAATTATTGTAATCAAAGCAAATTTCATAAGGTAAAAAAATTTATTTTTCTTTCGAACAAGAAAAATAATGCAATCTATCCATGAAAGCGTGCATTTATTTATGCTGTCTAAATCTAGGATTGATTAACTAGGGATTGATTACAAAATAGGCAAAAATTAGAAACTATCATACTAAGATAGATGCAGATAAGTTTTCTGATAAAATTTTATTTACAAGATTGCATCAACGAAATTCTTATCTCTCAAGAGAAGTGATTAAAATCTCATTAGTACATGAAAAAAGTTAAAATGTATTCTTTCTCAAAAGATTATCATCTAATATCAGAGGAAAAGGGCTTCCTAGATAATCTGATTGTGAAAAGCAGTGTCCTTAATGGCTAGTTGAGGTCAAAATGTAAATGCTCCAATGTGCATATAGGTGTTTGAAAGAAACAGCCAGTGATAGAAATTTAATTTGTCGTCTTTAAATTAATTACTGTATATAAATCTAAACAGGATAATATTTATTAAGGTATCCGACTACGTTCGATGGAAAGTTTTTGAAAAATTGGATTTCTTAGACGTTATTTTTGGTTTTTAGGTGTGTTGTCAATACTAAACACTATAAATGTAAAAACAATTAAATGAAAATATAATATGTTTTGAGAAATGGGAAAATGTGTAGTACAGTTTGATGAAATTGAACCAAAATAGTTTACACTCTCCACAAAATTGTAATACAGAAATTTTCTTTGTACACAATTTACAGAATACAATGATGAATGAAATGAACCCCTAAATCTAAGAAACATTTTGAGATGCAAAGAAGTTACCGGTAAAAATATGCGCATATACGCATTTTTATCATAAATTCACCCCTTAATTTTTTTAAAAACACCTATGAATGAAAAAGTACTTCACCAACAATAAAACTTTTGGTTTATTTCATCGCTCATATTATTTAAAACACACTTTGAAATGTTTATGCAAATACCTCGATTAGTTTTGAGGATATAATGTTAACGGTGCAGAATTTTCATGAAAATTAAAGTTTTGAGAAAATTTATAGTAAATATCAACGAATTTTAGCCAAACTGGCTAACATTCTACACAAAGTTACAGTGCAGAAACCCTATTTTTCTTTGTGCACACGTTTTAGTATATAATGATGAATAAAATGAACCAAAATGAAACAAAAATCCTGAGATGCAAAGAAGTTATGTGTAAAAATATACGTATATATTCATTTTTTCCAGAAATTCCCAACTTAATTTTTATAAAAAAAAACATCTATAAATGAGAAAGTATTTCACAAACAATCAAATTTTTGGTTTATTTCATTGCTCATATTATTTAAAACACACTTTGAAATGTTTAAGCAAATACCTCGATTGGTTTTGAGGATATAATGTTAACGGTGCAGAATTTTCATGAAAATTAAAGTTTTGAGAAAATTTGTAGTAAATATCAACGAATTTTAGCCAAAATGGCTAACATTCTACACAAAATTACAGTGCAGAAACCCTATTTTTCTTTGTACTCACTCTTTAGTATATAATGATGAATAAAATGAACCAAAATGAAATAAAAATCCTGAGATGCAAAGAAGTTATGTGTAAAAATAAACGTATATATTCATTTTTTCCAGACATTCACAACTTAATTTTTATAAAAAACACCTATTATTTCACAAACAATCAAATTTTTGGTTCATTTCATTGACCCTATTATTTAACACACACGCTGAAATTTCTATGTGTTTCGATGTGAAATTTCAATTTGAAAATCCCTATTAGTTTTTGCGATATTATGTTAACAGTGAAGAATTTTTTATGAAAACTAAAGCGTTGAGTAAATTAAAATTAAAGACGAATTTTAGTTGCAAAATCTGTGACCCTGGATGATAGGTCAGGCCTTCCTTTTCTTATAAAAGACAAACTGTTTTGGGAAGATAAAAGTTTTGAGCTACAAAAAAAATGAGAATTTAAAAAAAATCGGCAATGTGGTCAAAAAACCAGTATTTTATACGTAGTCGGATGCCTTAAGAATGCAGAAGGATTAGTGTTTATGGAACAGTTCGCTCTGCCAAGAAACACCGAATTTACTAGAGATGGGTTAAATTTTGTAAAAGGAAATCAGCATCTTGAATGCAATTGTTTTAGTATATTAAGTAGTTAGTTACAAATTAAGAGGAGTTTTTCACTTTTCTACCATTATTAACAAAATTATTAAGAATCAAAATTGTTTTTTAGAATATATTTCATTAAAAATTAAATTTGTGTCTTCATTAATGATGCTACTTCATAGTCCTCTTATAAATCCCTTATATATTTTGGTCACTTTTCAAAAAAAAAAAAAATTGTATAATTTTCAATACTATTTGTTATCGTACGTAACAAATACAGGCAATTTTTATTATATTCTCAAATATTTAGTTGTATAATTTCAAAACATTCTCCACTTCCCAAAAAAAATTTACATTTTTAATAAGTTGCCAGATCATCTAGTTTTTCATTTGTACAATCACATCAAAACACTTGACTCAAATAAAATAATACGTAAATGCAATAAATAAAACAAATATATAATTGAATTAAAGAACTTTATCTAGTTTCCGTAATTTTTCGCTTTAAGAAATAACTTGATAATTTTATCATGGACACTGATTATGCATAAAATATAATGGAAGATTTTATGCATAAAACTATTAGCTATTTTAAAAATAACTTCATGGATTAAGATTCCACAATTATAACAAAAACAATCCACAACGATTTACAAAATACAAGTAAAAATACATGTCACATCGTACATATTATACAGTAAAAATGATAAATCTGTGATTATATAAAATACCGGGAATTATACATAATAACCACTGAATTTGGTAAATATGATAAATTCTTTCATATTTAAGATTGTTGCTAAATACAGTGGTGATTATATATAATCACCGGTAATTTTATATAATCATCTAGTTTATTACATTTACCGTAACGTATACAGGGCGATCAGCGAAAAAGCCCTGATTTCAAAATTAAATTTTTCTACAACAAAATGAATAGAATTATGCGGTAAATTGCACATATATTAGCAAAACTGTGAAAATGGTGTACAAAAGTTTAGAAAATTTAGTTACAAAAATTATTAACAGGTGGCGCTCTAATCATAATGCCTATAGAGGCTTTCAGTGTGACGTCAAAAATAAAAATGACTCCCGACCTGACTCCTTGTGACTTCTTTCTGTGGAGAGCATTGAAAGACACTGTCTATAGAAACAGTTCCGCCACTCTAGAAGTGTTTTAATCGTTGTTTGGTGTTTCATGCGATTCCATTTCCGTCGAGACATAACAAGACGTGATGTCAAATTTCATTGTTCGATTACGCCGCCCCATTGTTTAGAACGATGAACATTTTGAAAAAATTGCATTTTAAATGCAAAGACTGCATCATTTTATTTAAGACTCCTTTCAGAGAGTTTTTTGTTCAGAGCGCCATCTGTTAACGATTTTTGTAACTAAATTTTCTAACCTTTGTACATCATTTTAACAGTTTTGTTTATAAACGTAAAGTTTACCGCATAATTCTAATTTTTTTTGTAGAGATATTTAATTTTGAAATCAGGGCTTATTCGCTGATCACCCTGTACATTGATCAAGGTCGTTCTTCGTCTTCCACATAACGATCATTCTTTATAAAATGTTTTGAGCCTTCTAGTAAATTCATAGGAATGATTTTCATATAAAAGAATATTCACATCCACATAGAATGTTTTAAACCAAATAGTGGAGAATAGTGTACCATAAATTCTATATTGTTCTTCAAAAGATGGATTTTAATTACAAAAAAAAATTACCAATAGTTTTGAAAATATCTAAATTATACAGCTTATGTATAAAACATCTTGAAATTATAGCTGGGAGCTTAAACTGATTATGGATAATTTTACTAATTCCTCCAATTATGAAGCACCAAACATTTTGTATAAAGCGTCAGTTAAAAATCATTAAAAGCACGATTACTTAATTTTTAAAAAAAATGTTTAAATCCATCATCGTTTTTTTCTCATAACAAAATTAAATAAATTATTATTCAATGAGTTTGCAGAATATTACAATACCTGAAATTGACATCATAAGTTATTTAAGTTATCAATATTCTAAAAAGAATATGCTATAAAAATTAATTCAAGTATATTAGAAACACCACAGATGCAGAAGTTCGAAAAATTTCTAAAAATAAATTTTTAATTAATACTTAAAATTTAAAGAACCTTCTTTATGCTATTATTAATAATTAATGCTCGAATCGAAAATGAAATTTCAACGAAATTTCTCGAATCGAAAATTTTCTGAAACTTACTTATGCTTATTTGAGGAAAATCTAAATACACGTTTACTTATTACTTTGGAAGTATAAAATGGCTTACATAATGAAGAAAGGGACGGTATTGATTTCTAATTTATCTCAAGTAGCATGAAATATTTTCAAACTTTGGTAAAATTAAATTATGAACAAAAGTTAGTTTCCCATCTTTTAAACAAGCATCATTCAAAATGGCGTGAAAATAAATTCAATGGTAATCATTTTACGCAACAAGCAAAGAGCATTAAAAAAAGTTTACTTCGAACTCCAATGAAGTCCACATTACGCAAACTGAAATCCTTCGAGGCAGAAATGCTTTTGTCGATAATTTATTTAATTAATACACCTTTCATAATAAAGCATTCTCTTCACTAGTCAATGAAATTATTGGTGCTGATATTTCGAAAACGACATTTTAACAGCAGTAATTCAATTCTTACATTGAAACTAATTTATAAATTCATTTTCATGATTGGATAGGATATATATATATAATTGTAAACGAATTCGTTGAATGCAAAGAGGTGTTACATTCGTATAGACAGTGATAGGGAAATAATTTTAGGCTTAATACAAAAGAAGGTTTAATGTTCTGTTGGCTTATGCAATAATTTTGTTATTTGATTTCCTTTGATAGCAAGACTTAGGTGATACTACGCTAATTTGTTTCATATTAGATAATATGAATATAATTCCATAAGAGATACTGAAAATAAAATGTCACAGAAATTCGTTCTTTGTTTCTTTCGGCTTACTGGATAATGAAATTATCACTGTAGGAACTTTGGAACAAAAATTCAAGAATAGAGAACTCATGGTTGCGTTAAAATTAATTTATGAACCTTTTCCTTATGAATAAACGAAATGCATTTAATTTTAAATGGCTTTGCAAAGTGTGAGGTGCTATAACTTTCTTGCAAATAGTGATAGGAAAATAATTTTGAGTAAAATGCAAAAGGAGTTCGAGATTAATTTTTGATCAAATAAATTTTTTCTTCTTTAATATCCCTGCTATATAAGTTATAGTGCAGCAGTTTGTTTCATACAAGATATTATGAATAATATTTCTCTCAAATATTATCATTTTATTAAAAGTAAAAATATTATTTTGAATTAAGTGCCAAAGTAACTCATTCCCTGCAACTTTCTGGTCATTGTGCAATAAAATCATTAATGATGAAAGTTGGAATGACAATTAAAGAATAATTGGTCAATACTTGCATAAACCTTTTCCAAAAACGAGTGGAACATTTATAAAATAGATAATTAATTCAAATTTAAATATTGATCCATCTTCCATTTGCCCAGTTTGTTAACTTCATTGCCATATCACAGTATTGATAATTTCATTGAACAAAAGGCTGAAAAGCGAGAAAGGTCCTATTATTTCCCAATTTATTTCTCGATTCTGCATTACTGAAGACGATGACGATGCATTGGATTGGAAAATAACTAGGAATAAGGAGATAATGATGAGCGTATAAAATTGTGTCAACATCAATATTCTTAAAATGATACAACATATTACTTTATATCTTAATTATCTTTTTGAGTGAAACTTTGTTTTCTAGAAGAGATTTATTATATACACTTCTAATTCAGGACATTTATACGAGTTATAATGAAAAGTTGACTAAAAGGGAATAAGCGATATTATTATTTTATTAATCGCTTTTTGCGACCATGCATTTCGTAAGGGAAATTGATTATATTTAATTTTTGTTAAATCGTTTATTTATAACTTCCTGTCCATGATTCAGACAAATTGTCAAAAATTAATACTGTATTATTTTAATTGCGTTCCATATGTGGTTATTAGTATCAAAAATCGAATTTAAGCATTAGAAGCATAAAAAATTGACACAGAATTACACTTATAGCTACAAAATCTTATAACAAATTTTAAGCATAAAAGTATTTTGAAGCATATATGATTTGTAACGATTGCATGTTAATGAAAGTGCAGACAGGTTGATGGTCAACATCTTATTATACACTGATTGAAAAAAAAAATCCCAACACTAGGAAGGAGTTGTGCTAGATAAACGAAATTTGGTAGGCTTGTTTATACATCTGAAAGATGACGTCAATTCAAATTTTGAGCTACGCGCGTAAGTGTGGCGCTAGTAGCAAAACTATGAACATGCAAAGAAGGTATGCTTTAAATAAGCGCTGTAAGGTTCGTGATCGTTATTTACAGTTGAGATTTGACGTAGTGGGTTAATGTTAGTCAAGGATGCCTCTGAGAAGACGAAGAAGTCATTATCAACAGCTCACTGAGTTTGAACGAGGTCGTGTTGTAGGGCTACGAGAAGGCGGGTTTTCTTTCCGCGATATTGCTGAAAGACCTGGCAGGAATGTATCCACTGTGCATGATTATTGGCTGCAGTGGTCGAAGGAAGGTACTGCCTCAAGAAGACCAGGTTCCGGGTGGCCACGTGGTACTACTGAGAGGGAAGACCGTCGTATTCGGCGTATGGCTGTGGCTAATCGTACTGTGTCTGCAACTTAAATTCGAGCTGCAGTTGGCACCTCAGTGACACAACGAACTGTTAGAAATCGGCTACTTCAAGGACAGCTCCGAGCCAGACGCCCTGTACAGTGCATTCCACTGACACCAAATCACTACCGTTTGCGACGTGAGTGCTGTAAAGCTAGAGCTCATTGGAGAACGCAGTGGAGATCTGTTGTGTTTTCTGATGAACGCCGGTTCTGTCTTGGTTCGCAGTGATGGCCGTTTGTTGGTTAGAAGGAGGCCAGGTGAACTCCTGCTAGTGACCTGTCTGCGGCCTAGACACACTGGGCCTACTCCTGGAGTTATGGTTTGGGGAACAATTTCGTAGGACAACAGGGGCAATCTCGTGGTTATCCCACGCACCCTGACTGCAAATTTGTACGTCAGTCTAGTGATACAACCTGCTGTGCTGCCATTCATGAGCAGCATTCAAGGGGGTGGTTTCCAACAGGATAACGCTCGTCCTCATACCGCTGTTGTAACCCAACATGCTCTATAGAGTGTCGATATGTTGCCTTGGCCTGCTAGATCACCAGAGCTTTCTCCAATCGAGCACGTAAGGGACATCATTGGATGACGACTCCAGCGTCATCCATAACCAGCATTTACCGTCCCTGCATTGACCGCCCAAGTGCAACAGGCATGGAGCTCCATCCCACAAACTGATATCCGATACCTGTACGACACAATGCATGCACGTTTGCATGCTTGCATTCAAAATTCTGGCAGTTACATCGGTTACTAATGTACCAACATTTCCCATTTGAAATGGCTGTTCTCGCCAATGGCTCTACTGTGATCTTGAAACTTTAATCAATTAAATATGTTACCTAGACAAATGTATTCCTAAAATTTCATTACTGTACAATAATTTTTTCTTTGTGTTGGGATTTTTTTCCAGCAGTGTATTTCATTTTTTATGGCGTTTGAAAGCTTTTCCTTAAAACAATATTTGTGCCAAAAAAAGAACTGTATTTTAATTTAAAGAAATTTTTAAAGTTTTATACTATTTTGTGAAAATGTTTGCATATTTTATTCATGGTGTTGGGATTTATTTTTCCATCAGTGTATGTACTTAAATTTACTTAAACTGGCTAAGTGTTTGCATTATAGAAGCTATATCTGTATTACAGACTATATATATTTAGGTTTCCTCGTTTTATAATTATTATTTTAAGATATATTCGGAATTTCAGATAGGCCGACATTTTTCAAAAATATGTTTTTTAAACTATCCAGATCTAAAATGTGGAGATTCATAAAAATCTCAAATTGGAATTTGTTTATGATAACAACACTTTTTCTATATAAAGTTAAAATATTGTACATCATTAACAGCAACACAGAGTCCAAAGTTTTCTCATCTTTTCGCACTATTATATGGCGATGTTAAGCCATTCCTTCAAACATTGAAAAGAAATTTCCTGCTCAATTGAAAAGTAATTCTCAACATATCTAGCGACTCGAATAGGAATGCCCGAAAAGCCTGTAAATATAAGTGGAAATTTATTGAGAAATAAATGCTAAGTACCGGATGAAAAATTGGAATATGAAATATGATCGGCTCCGAATGAAAATTTCATTCCGAAAAACTTTCCATAACAGTTAAACATAAATTTTCTCCGAAAAGATTGAGTATATTTAATCATTCCATATAAAGAATATCCATTAAACAGTAAGTATATATTTGCTGAAATAAAAGTTTAAATTCTTTGCTTACTTAAATGAAAAGGAAAAATTATGGTCTTGTGCAAGAAGAGTGATTTTGCATTCTGCTTTATACTCGATAAACGCTGTTTGTAAAGACAAAAAACACATTCAAAGAGATTTTTCACCCTAGGTTATTTATTAATTTCTTCTATTTTGAAATGTATTCGCACTTTTTATTTCAGTTTACGTGGATAATAAATATTACTCATGTACCTCTTATGCAGCAGACATTTACATCATTAAATTTCATTGGCTTGTAAAAATAGGATTTTTTAATCAATAAAACACATGAAGAATTTTTTTCCACATTTAGAAAGCATAAAGTTTAGTTTAGTTTAGTTATATTAACGTCCCGTTTGCAAGAAACACGAGGGCTATTTTGGGACGGACCTCGTCATTTTGAACCACTGTCAGGTGATGAGGACGACACCCGAACTGGCACACCCCCTCTCCACACCAACCACACCGGAGAACGTTTGGCCTGACAGATTTAACGTGCAAGAGACCCCCTCACACGACGGTTCTTCGGTGGAATCCAGTCTCGAACCTGAAACCCTCCGGACCTTACCACCAGGCCACCGCGTTCTTTATACTTTCTGGTCCTTACCCCAGAAAGTATGAAGAAAATATTGCAATCATCGAAAAATTTGAACTCGATATTATAACAAATCTACATATATTAAACCTTCTTCAGTTCTGAAAATACTTTTTTGGTATTTTGTCTGTTCGTATATCTGTCTGCCTGCTGGAAAGATGCTTGAAAAAAATTGAGCTTAACTAATGACATTTGTAATACAATCATATTACGACATTTGTTGATTTTTATCAAATTTTTTGCAAAACTTATCATAAGAAATCTTTTTCTCCGTCTGACCGAATAGAAATTAATACGATAATTACAAAAGAATAAAAGTTAAGTGAATAATATTTTGTGCACCTACGCTGATTGACAATTGCTAAAGAAAGAGTGATTACGCTGGGGTAAGGAAAATGTTGGTTGGGGTAGAGGAAAATGGTCTAGAGTAATGTGGGTGGTGGTGGGTCTAATGCCGCGTGGTCATACCAAGCTCGAATGAGCAGAGCTCTTTCGAATTAAGGCAGAAGATGTATGACTTCCGTTGTCAATGTTGCACCGTTAAGGTGAAAGGACGACTTTGCTCAAACACACCGGACACAACTTTTTTCAGGGATGGTCGAACTCCTTCATGCACTCCTTCGTCCATCCGCAAGTCCGAATTTTTTCGAAATCTGATACCGACTCATCCCTGTTTCAGTACCCCCAGAGGTATCATTTGTTAGTTGAATTTGGAAGACTCTGCAGTCACGGCATATTTAAGGTGCATTAATTGCCATTAGCCAACTCGGCGGTCTTTGGCCGAGACGAGGACAGAACTCGTTACCTTTCGGTTACAAGACTGGCGCTCTGCCAACCAGGCTACCGTGGCCCATAGAATGATGTTCTATGGCGAATCTCTTTTCAGCTTGACAAGTGATTCTGGCTACCAATTATTATGGAAAGAGCATGGAATATGTTATGTATTATCGTTTGATAGTGAACGTGATGGTATGGGCAGACATCATGTTCAATGGCAAAACACTGCTTCATATATTGGAGCAAGGAAGCGTTACATCGCAACGGTATTGCAGAGTAATTAATTAGGGATCATGTTCGTCTTTTTAGAGATAATGTAGCTCAAAACGTTTTGTTTACGAACAATAAAGAGTACTCACACAGAAACATTGAGGTATCGGGCACACTTCAAAGTGAAAATATTGACCTAATTCTCATTGAGCATGCCTGGGATGTTATTGGCAGATATGTTTCACAAAGAACCATTTTTTTCCGAACAGTTCAAGAGCTCAAAATCGCATTGAGAGAGGATTGGAACAATATCCCACAAGATACTTTAGTGGAAACCATGGAGAACATATGCAAAAAGTGCATTAGTGCTAGATTTCATCACACGTATTACTATTATACTCATGTCTGCATTATTCTGACATGAATATAAATTTTTTGTGCCTACAATTCATCCAATGAGGGCTTTTTTAAAGTTTTTTATTCTTTGATGTATTAATATTAGCACCATTTTGCACTATAATAAATGCACATCCTCCCAACTAAATATGTGCATGGTTTCATTTCTTCAATAAATATCTATAATTAATTATTTTGAAAAAATGTAACTTCCTTTGCAGATGTCAGGCTGAGAATGTGACATTTAAAGTGATCAAAGGTGAAACGAAATCCGTCAAACAGTTGATTTTTTTTATCCCCTGAAGTTTTACAATCATGTAAACGTAATAATTAAAATGTGCAATAATTTAAATGCTTAAAAGTTGGTGTGGGAATTTTGATATCATAATTCTAATTCTGAATTAAGCTTTAATTTCAATCAGTTATGAAAAGGCATCTAAAATACAAAATTCTATTTTCGCATACTATTAACCGAATTCAAAGATTAATCGTTAAAAATATAGTAAAAGTTACACTATAAATTTATTAAAAATAAAAATGCAATCTAAATATCATTATTTCTTAACTATTTTCCACCATCAATATTTAAGGTCCCAAATGTTAGTTGAGAAAAGAGAATGAGACCTTTTTAGCAGTGTTTAAAATGTGTAGTAAATTCATTCAAAAAATGTGTAGTAAATTCATTAAAATATGTAGTAAATTCATTAAGTAAAATGTGTAGTAAATTCATTCAAAAAATGTGTAGTAAATTCATTAAAATATGTAGTAAATTCATTAAGTAAAATGTGTAGTAAATTCCTTTAAAATATCAATATTTCTTAACTATTTTCCTCCATCAATATTAAAGGTCCCAAATTCTAGGTGCGAAAAGAGGATAATACGTTTTTTAGCAGTGTTTAAACTGTGTAGCAAATTCATTAAAATGTGTAGTAAGTTCATTAAGTAAATTGTGTAGTAAGTTCATTAAGTAAATTGTGTAGTAAATTCATTAAAACGTGTAGTTTCATTAAGTAAAATTTGTAATTAATTCATTAAAATGTGTAGTAAATTCATTAAGTAAAATGTGTAGTAAATTCATTAAAATGTGTAGTACATTAAGTAAAATGTGTAGTAAATTCATTCAAAATATCAATATTTTTAAACTATTTTCCTCCATAAATATTCAAGGTCCCAAGGTCTACAAGGTCCCAAATTTTAAGTGCGAAAAGAGGATAAGATTTTTTTTAGCAGTGAACCAGAAAATTTTATGAAGACCATTCCCGCGTGTTTATTATCAAATTGTGTTCTTGTGTGTTATTTGAATAGAATTTTACACTGTGCAGAAGAATCGTAGAATCATTATTGAAAGTTTTCATCTTCAATATTTTTCAACAAACTATAAATTATTTAGTTTGTCTTCAGGTAAGATAATGCTTCATGATCATTTAATAATAATTTATTTTTAAAAAAAATGTGATTTATCATAGGCATTGTTTGCTTTTAAAGATAAACAACACGGTTTTTTTAAATTCCGAAATATTTTTTGTAAAGAATAAACTTTTTACTAATCATGGTCCATGATTATCACATCTCTTATGATTCGATGTTAACCCATTTACATCATATGAAAATATGAAAAAAAGGCCATTTTGCGGGAAAATTATTTCACATTTAGGTGTAAAATTGAAATAAAAGTGGAAAAAAATCATTTTTGAGAATTTATTAGTAATTTTATTCAGTGTGGTAATATTTGAAATGTTGGATGTATATAGGTATAGATTATATAATATGAATATAGTATATATCATATTTTATACATATGAATATAGTATATATCATATTTTAATGATGTAGCATATATATACTTTCCAATGATAGTGACCAGGAAAATTGAGCTTATATATACGCTAATGAGGCAAATGGATTAAAATCTAAACTTAATTTTATGCTTTTTAGCTATCCTCTGAAGGGAGGGGACCTCGAAATGATGATGAGAGATTCCAGCATGGTAGTTGGATTGCATAGCCCTATAAGGTTCACAAAAAGTTGAGGCTCTGGCTCCTCCCATAGATGACGGGACGTACATCCCTAGGGAAGGGTTATACCGTGACCGGTGATGACCTTTAAGACTCAACTGCAATTCTTACCAGTGTTGCGGGTGAAGCGGCCAGGTTATTCAACATTTATAGTACATGTGTTTTCAGGTGGATTGAAGAGTGATATGAAATGACTTATCCTTTGGCACGAATAATAATATACAATAGCGATTGACTTCTGTCAAACTAAATAATCTTTTCAATGAAAAATTATATCGAGGTGTTAATATAGCAATAGGCGGCGTAATGGCATAGGGGTACGTGTCTTCCTCGTGATCTGGGCTTCCCAGGTTCGAGTCCCAGTTCAGGCATGCTTGTTCTGTGTTCTATCTGTGAGATGAGTCAAATAGCAATCATTGCTCATATAAGAATGACTGCTATTTAAAGGTTTGAATAGCATCCCGTGATCAAGTTGTCTAGTTATCGAAGTAATGACAATTCACACCTACCTACTGTTCATCAATGGATTCTGAGGTGATCACATTTCGACGATGCCATCTCATTAAACCAGTGTTTCTCAACCTTTTAGTATCCACGGCCCAATTTTCAATCATAATTTTCATCTTGCCCCCTCCCCACTCCCTCCGCATACAATAAAATGCATACAATAATAATGTATTTTGAGTATTTTGGAGCTAAACCTACACTACAACCTTAATTTTAAAGTTTACAAATTACCAAGAATACGGAAATTTATTGACATTTTGCAACACCGATCCCCAACATTGAAAAAACGAGAATCCTATGCCTTTTTATTGCTCTTGCGTCCCACCATATCGGGCATTCTCATGGTTTTGTGAGAAGTTTTGATTTGTCTGGAATTTGCCTGCTCAGCTTAAAAGTTAAGTTAGGAGCGTGCGCAGATGTGAACAAAGGTTTTCTCAAAGGAAGAAGGCGAAAGTTCTATGACGCCAATTTCAATTCCAGACAATTTCATTCGAGTCGATCCTTCTATAGCTAATGAATCTATTCTGAATGTGTAAGTTATATATATTTTCGTGTAATTCCAATTCATCGTATTAAATATTCAAGGCAGCAGACTTATGCAGGATCATGGAGAAATTTTTAAGCTGGCGTAAGCGAGTATTAGACGATAGACAAGCATCAACAAGTACACCGACGAGCGTGGTTCAGAAAATAAAATCAAGAAAATATTCTCAAGAATACTTAAATTTTGTATTCACTAGCACTGAAGTAAATGAAAAAGAAAGGCCCCTGAGTATCATTTGCTCAAAAATGTTGGCGGAAGGCAGCATGAAACCTAATAAACTTAAACGACATTTGGAAACGCTTCATAGTGAGTACATAAACATACCCAGAGAATTCTTCGAATGAAAATGAAAATCATATGAAAAGGAAAAATCATTGTTTAGAAAAACTTTGTCTCTGAATGAAAACCCTTAATTGCCTCTTACAAAGTCTTATATACACTGAAGTGACAAAAGTCATGGGATAGCAATATGCAAATATACAGATGGCAGTAGTATCGCAGCGAAAAAGTATAAATGCGCAGTTCATTTTCCAGAGCTTTCATTTGTGTTCAAGTTATTCATGTGAACAGGTTTTTTGTGATTTATGGTGGCACGACGAGAATTAACAGACTTTAAACGTGGAATGTTAGTTGGAGCTAGACGCATGGGTCATTCCATTGCGGATATCGTTGGTGAATTCAACATTCCGAGATCCACAGTATCAAGAGTGTGCTGAGAGTATGAAATTTCAGACATCACGTCCCATCATGGACAGCGCAGTGGGCGACCACCTGCACTTAACGACCGAGACCGCCGACGTCTGTGTAGAATGGTCAATGTTAATAGACACGCAACACTTCGTCAAATAACTGCAGGAATCAATGTGGGACGTATGGGGGACGTGTCCAATAGGACTGAGAGGCGAAATTTGTCTTCCTTGGGCTATGACAGCAGAAGACCGACTCGAGTGCCTTTACTGACAGCACTACATCGCCTGCAGCGACTCTCCTGGGCTCGTGAGCATATCGACTGGTCCCTAGACCAGTGGAAACCCTTGGCGTGGTCAGATGAGTCACGATTTCAATTGTTACGAGCTGATGATAGAGTTTGAGTGTGGCGCAGACCCCCGAAGCCATGGACCCAAACTGTCAGCAAGGTACTGTTCAAGCTGGTGGTGGCTGCATAATGGTGTGGGCTGTTTTTACATGGCATGGACTCGGTCCTCTGGTGCAACTGAACCGATCATTGACTGGAAATGGTTATGTTCAGCTGCTTGCAGATCACTTGCAGCCATTCATGGACTTCACGTACCCACACAATGATGGGATTTTTATGGATTACAATGCGCCATGTGACCGGGCCAGAACTGTTCGCGATTGGTTCGAAGAACATTCCGGACAATTCCAGCGCATGATATGGCCACCTAGATCGCCCGATATGAATCCCATCGAGCATTTATGGGACATCATCGAAAGGTCCGTTCGTGCCCAAACTCCTGCACCAACCACATTTTCAAAATTAGACGTCTATACAGACAGCTTGGCTCAATATTTCTGCAGAGGACTTCCAACGACTTGTGGACTCCATGACAAGTCGAGTTGTTGCACTTCGCCTTGAAAAAGGAGGACCGTCACGATATTAACAGTCATCCCATTACTTTTGTCACTTCAGTATATAATGACCAGATATAAAAAGCCTCACATCATTGGTGAAGAGCTTATTTTACCAGCCGCAATTGGGATTGTAGAAGTTATGTTTGGAGATAGTTTTGCAAAACATTTGCAGTCTATACCTCTTTCAAATGATACTGTTGCCCGTTGAATTGCTGATATAGCTAAAGATGTAGAGTATCAGCTTTTGTCGAAGTTACGTGACAAATTGTTTTTAATACAATTCAATGAGGCAGCAGATAGTAATAAAGATGCTCATTTCATTGCCTATAATAGATTTTGTGATGATTTGTCAGTAGTAGAAGAATTACTTTTCTGCAAACCAATAGAACTCAAAGCAACAGCACTCGCATTATTTGCTATCTTAAATTATTTTATGAGCGAGGCAAACATAGAATGGAAAAATTGCGTCGGAATATGCACCGATAGTGCTCGTTCTATGTCCGGGAGGTTCCAAAGTATTCAAGCACTTGTGAAACAAAAATCGCCACAGTGCGTCTGGACACATTGCATGATCCACAGAGAAGCTTTGGCTTTCAAAGAAATGTGCCCTGGTTTGAATATTGTGTTAGCTACGGTTGTAACCGTAGTAAATTATATAAAAATGGGACCCCTGAAATCAAGAATCTTTTCCGCACTTTCTAAAGACATGGGTGCAGTAATTCAGCGTTACTATTTTATTGAGAGTCAAGATGGTTATCAAGAGGGAAAATTTTGCAACGTGTTTATGAATTAAGAGAAGAAATCGCAGTTTTCCTAGAAGAGAAAGACAGACCGGAAGCTGAGAATTTTCGCTATTGTTTATTTGTGATGAAATTAAGCTACATGATCGACATATTCGAGAAATTAAATAACTTGAATCTTCAACTGCAAGGAGCAAATACACATATATTGGATACGAGTGATAAAGTTAATGCTTTTTGTAGAAAATTGGAATTGTGGAGCAGAAATTTAAAGCAAGAAAACTTAACAATGTTTGCAAATTTGAATGATTGTATTAAAACTTACAAGGCTGAAGATCCACTTGTAAAAGTTGTTTTTTTAACCATTGAAAATCATTTAGCAATGCTAGCAAAGAATTTTAAAAAGTACTTTCTTGCACCCGAAGGACTCTCAATTGAAGAGGAAGAAACCTTCATAGACCTCACGGCAAGTGGTGAAACCAAAAATCAATTTAGTAATAAATCACTCTTTGAATTTTGGGCAGAAGTGGTTGTTGAGTTTTATGCACTAAAAACAAGGGCATTTTGCATTCTACTGCCATTTTCAACATCTTACCTTTGTGAAACTGGATTTTCTGCAGGGACTTCTTTGAAGACAAAATATAGATCTCAGCTAAATACAGAAAAAGAACCGAGAGTATCTATTTCTAATATTAAACCCTCCTTCGAAAAACTTTGCTCTACAGGCCCAAGGAAGTCACTAATAATTATTAAATTTGTTTTTAATTTAGTAAGTTGTTTAAATTTAATAAGTTAATTATTAAATATGTCGAAATGTATTTTGTTTTGTATGTATCTGTGTTCTTTCCTTTCAGTCACTTAATCATTTTTTTAAATAACATTTTCTCTTGGATATGCTCGCGCCCCCCTAGGGGGGCTCGCCCCACAGGTTGAGAATCACCGCATTTAACCATGACTGCATTTCCGATATTCCCTTTGACTTTGGATTACTCCAATTAGATAACATCTCCTCCTTCCAACTTTCTTTTCACTCTTATTTTGATAAATAAAATGGAAAAGCACGGAGAGTTTTACAATATATCGTTGAACAGTATTTCTTTTACAAAATAGGGGAAAAAATCCTTTAATCTCCCTATTTTCTATTCAGTTGATAAGGGTGTCGCCTTGGGGTAGTGTATCTTCCCCGTGATCTGGGCTTCCCGGGTTCGATTCCCGGTTCCGGCGTTGTTGTTCAGTGTTCTGTGTGTGAGATGCGAGAATGTTCCCCCTCTAAAAAGGTGTCGTACAAGCGAATGCATGTGCATCACCTTCATTTGAGCTAGAAGTCAGACTTCTGCCTTCTGCGTGCACAGGGATCTTTACCCACAGAAGCTACTGCTTTCCCTTTCCGTGGAAACACGGACACGACATCATCATCAGTTAAAGCGTTTCCAGAAAATACTTGAAAGCGATGCAAAAATAAATGTAAATGTTTATTAATGTCCATCATTACAAATATGATTCATAAGATTTTATAAACTTTGAAATTGCCAAAACCACCATTTTTACGGGTCTTGGTATGAATAGGTATAGGTTATATTTATTATGGAAGTTAAAAAATTGAAAGGAAAAAGGGAATTGAATGGGGATATGTAGTTGGTCTTATATTTAATCATAAAATTCTATTAAGCTATCCGACTACATTGAAAACACTGCTATTCGACCACATTGGCGATTGTTTTAAAAAAGTTCTATTTCTTGTAATTCAAACTTTTCTCTTTTCAAAACAGTTTGTTTTTTTCTTAGAAAAGGAAGGTCTAACCGATTATCCAGAGGAATTTTAAGCAAAATTTATCTTTCAGCTAAAATTTGTCTTTAACTTCAATTTTTATTTTCATAAAAACTATCCACCATTAACAAGATATCCCAAAAATTGATAGAGGTATTTACATAAAAATTTCAGCGTGTGTTTTAAATAATATAGACAATGAAATGAACCAAAAGTTTTATTGTGGGTGAAATACTTTTTCTGTTATAGGTGTTTTTAGAAAAATTAAGTTGCGAATTTATGGAAAAAATGTATATATATATGTATATTTTTACCCGTAACTTCTTTGCGTCTCAAAATATTTCTTAGATTTTGGTTCATTTTACTCATAATTATATTCCATAACTTGTGTACAAAGAAAAATAGAATTGTTGTATTACAATTTTGTGTAGAATGCTAACCGTTTTGGTTAAATTTACCACAAATTTTCCTATTTATCAAAATATGTTATATTTTCAAATAATGCTTTTGTATTTATGATGTTTGTTATTGACAATGCATCTAAAAACCGAAAATAGTTTTTAAAAAATCAAATTTTTCAAAATGTTTCCTTCGAACGTAGTTGGATGCCTTAATTATCATTATCATCAATATAGTAATATAAAATAACAGCAAAATATATGAAAATATATTCATGCGAAACGATAAAGATTATTGCCTGGAAAAATAATTTATATCGAAAATATTAACGATTAGTCATAGCGTCATTCATTGTTTAAAAGATAGTCCCTCTTTTTTCATAACTTATTCTTTTGACACCTAGAAAAAATGACAGAGATTTTTTATGGTAAGTGACTTCGGATCTAGAGAGTATAAAGAAATCAACCCTGTAATAAAATGGCCACGAAATTTATTGGCCAAAGGAATATAATAAGTAGAAAATTTAAAAAAACGAAAGACTTGCGTGTGAAATATAGACTCATCCGACTGAAATTTTTCATGCACAATTTATCTAAATCTTTTTCCTTGAAAGATGCGCATAAATTTTGTGGAAAGAAATTTTATTATACAAGTATTCTCACAAATTTTCTCATTTTATAAATATCTGCTTTTGGTAAAATATTGGTTTTTTCTAAAGTCTCTTAAAATATATATTTATGTTCCTTTAATAAAGAAAGTTTTAAAAAAAATTGTGTTAGTTATAAATTTCATACTTTTTTAATAAAATTACATAGATTGTCTCTAATAGTAATAAAGATGTTCGTGAGTGTCAGTGTTGGCATTAAAGAAATTCGACCGTTTAATGTTTTATAACTTAGAACTTTAACACGTTATTCTGAAAAAAGGGGATATACAGCGTGAAGTGATATTTTTAATTACAATTAATTTTAAAAATTCGATCAAATTTTCAATTTTTTTCTGCTTTAATATCACAAAATACGTTAACCAAAAATGGATTTTTTTATATCGTCTTAAAATTTAAAAAATGTATAATTTTTCCATTATATCAATTATTTTTTTTGCTCGTGATTTTTTTTGTTTAGTTATTTTATTTATGAAATTTGGTGGACTTTGTCTTTATACTATTTTCTAGGGAATGACCTAAAAGAATTCGGATTGAGTGAAAAGATTTTAATTTATAACCAATTGTTTGAATAAAAATGTCATAAATTTACTAAAAATTTCAGGATAAATCTTCAACTGGCTCTAAATTTTTTATTTATTGTTATAAACATATGATTCACTAATTGGTTCACTAACATAAATTACTAACATAAATTGTGTTCACTAACATAATTCATTCACTAGAGAAAACTATGTTGTATAATTTGGTATAAGTTTTGTTCGGATGAGAGCAACAGTTTTTGGTATATCCAATTGGTTTTTGAAAAAAAATACTTAAATTTATGCTATTAAATAGCAGTTTTGAATATTTTTTTAATATTTATATCAAATGTTGGCATCCAATTTCTAATTTTGAATGGTGTTAAACCCAGAAATATTATTAAAGTATGTCTGCACCTTGTGTTTCTAAAAAAGTGCTCCGAACGTGTTCGGATACTTTAATATAAAAACGTTTTTGTTAAATTTAAACTTATTTTAGAAACGTATGAGTAGAGAAAATAGAATCATCCAGCTCTGATGTTTAATTTGCATTAATTAAGAGGCTTTTGTAATTTATGCTTATCAAAGAATTAATTTATAAACATTTCTCTTTTTATCATAAAATTCTATTTTACTTTTGAATTTCAAGCTGTAAATATTTAAATTTAATTTTTTCCATCAGCAACTACACTGAAAAATTATAAAGATTAAATTTTATATTGTTCTTAAAATAATATTCAGTAAAATATTTTTGAGTCTATAGTTCATTCACAAGAATTTTGATTCTTAATTACAATTAAATCAACTTTTCTCTGAATAAGCATATGTCGTCAGATTTATTCTAATAACTTCTTGATGTTTAAATCCTATTTTCTCCTTCGCTACTCTTCGTGCGAATCTAAATTAAAGCTAAACTAGTGTAATTACTGAATTTGAGAAGGTGGAAAAATTAACAAGATGCTAACAAAGGGATATAAAAAAGGCAAGATTATTATCTCTGTAGACAAGAAAAAGGTACTTATTTTTCTAGAAAAAAAGAGAGAAAGGCGAGATGTTTAATTATACGAGTTTTCAACGGTTTCTTGAAAAGTGGAGGGTTTTCATGAACTCAAAGCACCATTTTCCATTTACAAAAAATGAGAAGAAAAGGAAAAATCTTCTTCTCTGTTTCCAGGTTGCATGTTATGTTCTTTAGAGTTCTTGAATGAAGACATCGAATTCTAAAGATGGTGGTTCTAATGTCACTTTTTCATTCTTTGAATCAAGAAAGGGAATAGAATTTCAAATTCTTTGCATTGCGTCGAGGAGTAAAGTTGGTTCTAAAATAAGTATAAAAAGTAAGATAAGTAAAAATGAATTGAGATTTCTTTTAAAATCTTCAGCAACATTTCACTTTTTACCTCAAGAAAGTACACTATTACACTTGGGAGTAAATAATATTCTATACTTCAGAATATCTCAAGAAAGATAAAAAAATATATTTGATTTTAAAACGCATCAGCAAAAATAATTCCTTATTCTTTATTTTAGAATATGCCGAATACTTTCTTTGATATGATAAAAAACTCTAGCTAACATAATGTTTGAATTGTCAAAATAATAGCTGCAAACGATAATTAAAATGACTAATGTAACGTCTCGATCTGATCCCATCAAATAAAGGGATTTAATCAAATTACTTTATTTACAGCTTTAATTTACAGGAAAAAAATACTATTTATCATCTAGGTTAAATGAAAAGTCCATGTGGAACACCACAAGAACAGTACCTCGAAATATTTCGGATAAAACTCACGAGAACAATTAACCATCCTTCAAAGTCTCGCGCTGGTACCACGGCTAGCTCTAGGAATCCACTGAATTCCTCGGGTGGAATCTTCTCTCGAACGCTCGGCTTTCACCGATCACCTCTTGACCTCTTCACCAAAAAAAAAAACTACTCTTCTCTCTATAAAGCCCTCGCCTTTTCTCCCTTCCTTGGACTCCACCTCTCATCCACATTGGATCATTTGGGCAGCCACTTCTCCAATCGTCGTTCAGCAAAATCTTCACTGGTCTACAGTTGACCGCAGGAATGCTAGTGGTCCACGACGGAAAGAATTCAGGCTGCACATCTGTGTCGCAGACAGGATTAGTGCAAGGGTGGTCCTTTATCTGGACTCACTCTAAAGGGTCAGATGTCCATTCTTAACAGTAAGGTTCTCCACCTGCCCATCTGTAAGCAATTACATCGCCATAAAACGTAGCCATTGAGGAGACCAGTCTGGAATTGGTAATTATGGAGCGTGTGAAAAAAAACCCATCATGGTCAGGCCGGGAAGAAGCTGAATCGTTACAATATATTTAAGTAAGCAATAAAGACGTAAAATAAATATATGTTTCTTTTTCTTACAAAAAAAGTCTTTATTACATTCTTTTTCTTTAATCTGTGATCACAATCTAAACTTCGATGATAGGCAAATGAAAAGATGTTAAAGAATTTCATTCAATTAAATAAAATACAATCAATTAGAAATTGTAAAGCATTTCATAAGTTATCGGCTTTAAAACAGATTGAATCATGTAGTTTTAGATTATATTGCAAATTAAAAATTCTTTTTTTAATAAGAATGCAATTTCATGATTTGTATTATTTTTATATGACATTCAATTATATATATATATATATATATATATATATATA
>JAPMOQ010031664.1:83111-113472 GCA_026543055.1 Argiope trifasciata
CGCAAAGCTCATTTGCCATTCTTAAACCTTCACTTTGTGAATTTAACATTTCCTACAAGTCGGTTTCAGTCTGATCTTCATCTTGCGATTCAAGCAATTACTGATTATCACTTGATTCTATCTGTTCGAACCCATCTCGTCCTATTCCATTCTCGATTTCAGCTATGGTTGCAATTTGCATTTAACAACATACTTTAGACAAAGCTGTAATAAGATCTCTTTTACTTTTTTTATTAGTCCATTTGAAGGCATTTACAAAGGATATCGGGTTGGAATCCTTTTATTATTATGTGTGCACTTATTAGATATGCGAATAAAGAAATTTTTAGCCTCGAATATCGCACTTTAATCTTTTTTAATCGCAATACTTTAATCGATAATCTCTTTTGATAATATTTTAAAAATTGAAATGCTGTATTGATTTTTCAATACTCTTTTAACAGTGAAATATTCAGATCACTAAATAACGTTTTCAGCCATCGATTCATTTCCGCTACCTACAGCAAAACTTCACAACAAAAGATATAATTCTCCATTCTCTTTTTATTTCTTAAATAAAAATAAATACTACCTAATAAAAACACAAACGTTTTTCTTTCTGTAAAAACTGGATACTCCTAGGACTTCTTTTACGTCTTTTCGTATTAGCTACCCTACTGGTCGGAGGACTCATCTATTACGTTTAAACACCAGCACCAGCATTGGCTATTCTTCAGTAAGTGAAAAGCTTTATCGCACCCTTGGGTCCTATTTCCAAGATATATGCATTAAGAAAGGTTGGCCGTATGAGTGATTTGGGGGGTTAAAACGCCGGTTTGTTACGGTTTGTTCGCTTAATTAGGTGATACTTCTTCGCTGGCGTCGCAAGGCTGCCATTTAGAACGACCCTCGCAATTTGGGGTCTGTTAAGATTCTTGGAAGACCTCCTAAATTTCCAAGAAGCTAGATTATCATATAAGATTGGATATAGTTATTTGAATTATAATGAAGATTTTTTGGACACATAACAAGTTTGACCGAAGTTTAATGGGAGTAGTCTTTCTATAGACTTTGGGTGTTCCACACAAGCACGAAAGAATTATTATTGCTTTTGAGACATATAAGTAATAAATAATTAAGAGAATTTTTTAGTAGAATTTTTTTTACCTTTATCTTTTAGAATCAACAATAAAAGTAAAAGATTCCTACCTCTCATTTTAAATCTTATAGCAATAAATCTAAGCTAAAAAGAATGAATCCCATTAGATTATGCTTAATTATTAGTATATTTTGAGATGGTTAATCGCTCGAAATAATATTGCAATCCATTTCAATCCCATTAATTATTATTAGAAGTATAGAAACTTGTTCATTTTTAAATTTTAGATTCATTCATTTTTTTCAACTGTTTTATACATCTGTACAAAATTCAAATAAGCATAAATTGTAACGTCTGAATCTCTTCAGGGCTTTCCGAAATACCAGCATATTTTGAGAAAATTACTAAAACTCTGAAATTGCTGTTAGTTCATTTCGTTCGACTTTATTACTATTTAAAATGGATTCGATATTTTTTCACCCATTAAATCAAAACCATACCAAATGAATGAATCTTCGGTACTTTTCTTTTATGAGGGGGCATGTTGTCGTATATCTGAGTCAAAGTTACCATCAAGTTACCACTCTAAGCAAATGTCAAAACAAATGTCACCAATATGAACAAAACGCGAACAAAGTAGTCAAATGTAGCTGCGTAAAATTTGACATAATTTTGTAAATTTTGTATTTCTGGTTACTTTTTGACGACTTTTCATTTTTTCGAACGATGATTTGGCTACTTTTTAGTTTCGCTCGTATAACAGAAAAGTATTATACCTACCCTATTATGCGTAGTTACAAATTCCAAGTAAGTCTGAACTAAAATAAATAAATCCTATCAAACCACTATGGACTATTGGTATATTATGAGATGGTTAATTGTATCTAAGGGTTGATGTTAGTATGAAATTTGGAATCATTTATATGTACTGAGAATCCAATCAGTAAAACTTCAAATCAATGACCGTCTACTGCTCTGTAGGTTTGATTATATTTAAATTCAGAAGTTTCAAAATACAATTACTTAAACAAAAAAAATTCAGTATATGACTTAATAGCTGTAATAACTTTAATTGTACTTTGAAGTTTAGTTTAGTTATATTAAAGTGCTATTTTAAAGAAAAACTAGGGCTGTTTTGGGATGGACCACGTAATTTTCAAACATTTTGCAGGACGACACCCTCTTCTCCACATCATACCACACAGGAGAACATATGATCGTGTAGGATATAACGTGCAACAAACTCCCTTACAGACATTTCCTCGGCGGAATCGAGTCTCAAATCTGAAACCCTATGACTCACAAGCCTAGATAGTGCCATCAAAATTGTATTTGGAAACCAGATTCTTATTCCAATCAATAAGAAAAAATCTCATAAAATATACAAAAATAATTCTCTAGTAAATATGTTTATTTTAATTTTGATGGGGATGATATTGGGTTCGTGTTACCACGGAAATAGAGTGCAGTAGCTTCTGACGATAAGGCCCTCTAAGCACCCGCCGGGAGAAGTCTGATTTCTTGCTCATATGAAGATGACACTTACATACTCGCCTGCACACATATTTTTCAGCTACAATTTGTTTTTACTACAATGTTTTCAAAACTTTAATTTTCATAAAAATTTTCCATCATTAACATAATATCTCATAAACTAATAGAGGTATTCACAGAGAAATTTCAGCTGTGTATTAAATAATATGGGCAATGAAATGAACCAAAAGCTTTATTGTTGGTGAAATACTTTTTTCATTTATAGGTGTTTTTAGAAAAATTAAGTTGGAAATTCGTGAAAAAAAGGCACATATACATATATTTTTATCCATAAATTTCTGTATCTAAAACATTTTCTTAAATTTTGGTTCGTTTCTTTCATCATTGTATTCTACAACTTGAGCAAAAAGTAAAATAGGATTGCTGCATTAGAATTTTGAGAAGAATGTTAACCATTTTCGTAAAATTTCATTAGAAATCACTGCACATTTTCTTATTTCTCAAAACATATTATATTTTCAAAAACCTTTGTATTTATAATATTTTGTATTATAGTTTACAATACATCTAAAAACCATAGTTTAAAATAGCTTTAAAAATAACCAATTTTTTTAATTTTTTTTATTCGAACATAGTCTGATAACTTAATAAATAGTTGAATGTACCAGAACTTGTGATGTAAATAAAAAATTTCGATTTTTAAAAATATTTCATTCATTTACGTGCTCTATTTTCGAGTTTCCATCAGTGCCCTACTGTTTATCGACACTTAAACCATAATCATACCCTAATTTCCTGGTAAACGGCTGTCGAACATCCCATAATCAAAAAACAATGGACTCATCCCTTCACCGTCTCAGGTAAGCCAATGAACGGCGAGTGCTGAGATGCGCATGCGCGCGGGACTCCTCCGGATCTTTTCGGGAGTTGCGTCTCCTGGATGTTTCCAAACGCTCTCTGAGTTCCGGCCAGAGTCCCGGACATTCCGTGCATTCTTTCTCGGTTGTCTAAGATATCCCAGCCACGTGCTTAAGCTATGGATCGTTCAGAACTTCTTCTTCTCCTTTCTTCGTGAAATTCTACTTGATGTAGTTCCTTTGAGAAGAGTTTGGTAAGTGAATTCATGATTGGATTTTTTGATGAGAGAAATTATGCATGTATTGTACCTCATTTGACTTCAAAATTTTGTGATTGCTTGGACAGCAAGTGACCGGTTGTTCTGAAAAAGAGTATGGTTTAAAGATTTTCAAGAATTCTTCCTCGAATATCAGGATTCTTATATTCTTTAAAATATTCGTGCTTTAGAGAATTAAAATATTAATCCAGAGGTTGATACAATTCAAGTAAGGAATTATCTGTAATAAATAGTTGTAATTTTTAAAAATATATATATTTCTTAATATTTAAGACATTGGAAAAGAAGATGAATAATTAAAGAATTTCAAGAATCCTGCCTTCAGGATTCTTATATTCTTTAAAATATTCGTGCTTTAGAGAAATTATTCCAGAAGTTGATACAAATTCAAGTTAAGAATTATCTGCAATAAATAGTTGCAATTTTATATAATTGCTCAATATTTGGGACATTGAAAAAAAAAGATATATAAGCCGCTGTAAAATTAGAATATTTTCTACTAACTATTGAGCTACATTTTTAAAAAAATTTCAATAAAGAAACATTTTAAGAATCATGCAATTTTTTAAACATTTATTGCTCAATATTTAAGACATCGGAAAAAGATGTATCAGTCACTGTAGAATTAGAATATTTTCCCTTAACTATTGAGTTACATTTTTTAAAAATCTCAATAAATAATCCTTTTAAGAATCATTCAATTTTTTTAAAAATTTATTGTCCAATATTCGGGACATTGAAAAAAAGTTGTATAAGCCGCTGTAGAATTAGAATATTTTCTATTAACTATTGAGTTGTATTTAAAAAAAATTCAATAATGAATTATTTTAAGAATAATGCATTTTTTTTAAAAATATATTGCTCAATATTTGGGACATTGGAAAAAAATGTATAAACCACTGTAGAATTGGAATATTTCCTATTAACTATTGAGTTACATTTTTCAAAATTGCAATAAAGAATCATTTTACGAAGCATGCAATTTTTTTAAAAATATATTGTTCAATATTTAAGACATTGGGAAAATGATGTATCAGCCGTTGTAGAATTAGAATATTTTCTACTCACTATTGAGATACATTTTTAAAATTTCAATAAAGAATCATTTTAATAGAAAGTATTTTCATCAGAAATTTAACAGAGAAGTTAACATTTACAGTGAACATTTAGTCATATAAGAATGGTGATAAGAAAAAGTTGTTACACTAAACAGCTTTCTCTAATTACAATTATTATGTAACTATTGCCTGTAAATGTTTCCTTTTAGAAAAATTATATTAATCCTTATTATTTCCTTTCAAATTTCTAGTGAATACTTGAACATTTTGTAAAAATAGTACTTTCTTTTATTATAAACTAGTCACCATGGGAACTATGGGAATCTTTTTCATTGTTTTTGAACTCAATTTATGACGATAATGCTAGCAACATTTGTAACTTATGGATAAATTAGTTATTGGTGGTTTTTAAAGTTGCTTGGTTCATATGATATTAACCCATTTGTATCATTAGCGTATATATACGCTCAATTTTCCAGGTCACTACCATTAGAGCGTTTGTATACGCTGCATCATATTATATACTATGCATATAATATGATATATACTATATTCATATTATATACTATATACCTATATGCCTCCCACATTTCAAATATTACCACACTGAACAAAATTACCGACAAATAATGCTCAAAATTTTTTTTTCTAATTTCATATAATTTTACACCTAAATAGGAAATAAAATATTTTTCGTGATATGGGCCATTTTTTTTTCACATTTTCATATGATGCAAATGGATTAATTAAAAGTGGACATTAAAAAGATTTTTAATGCTCTTTTAACTCAATATAATTTTTATACTGAAAATATTATGCATAGACCGATTTTAATTTCGAAACAAGCAGAAAAATTCTATTAATTATCTATAAATTATCAAAATACAATACATGAATGAAAATTCGGCTTCTAATACTTAATTTTAAAAAAAAATATTCAGTTCAATGTTCTCCAGATTTCTTTCTGATTTTATTTGTTTACTTTCACAATATTATGGAGTTTGTGCTTCGTCATTTATTAATAAAACAAACTATTGATTTTGCGTTTCTTCCTTTCCTGTGTGAATGGATTCAAAATTGACACATATATTGAAAATATGTAAATTTGTATAAATAACACAAACGTATATAAGATAAAGAGCTGAATTTCATGTGAGAAAGTGTTTAGATTTTAAAGTCACTGGGATTGCATACTGACAAATATACAAACAGACAGGTGATACATCTATTAATTGATTTAGCGCAACAGTTACTTAACTGTTATTCTATTGAAATAGGAGTTTTCTGGTTTTCGTCTTGGATAGAACAGACCGACGGATATGCATTCTCTTAATTTATTTCATCGAAACTCGAAAGAGTTATTAATTTTTACTGTAAATTAGACTCAAATTATTTCCCATATAATTCATTAAGCATTTAATTTTCTTATTCGTAAAAAAATACAAGTATTCAAAAATGATTTTTTTTTTCAAAATCGTGTTTAAATCTAATTTACTTGAAAGCTCTATTGCATTTTAAAAGTTTCATAACTCCTATTTTGTGCTAAAATATTACTAATAGAAATTAAGATTTTAAAATAAGTCAATCAGTTATTAAAAAATTGATCAAAATTGGCTACAGTATTTAAAATATGGAGGTAAATAGGTAATATCTTTATTATCATGGGCACATATAATGCAACTTCAAATTAATTAACACGTTCACTTAAATTCAAATATGTTAAATCAGGTGGAATATAATATTAATCTTTGTTTAACAGCTAATAGGTTGGATATGTTTAATTCCGGTTAAATAGTTTGATTGTATTTTGACGTCCATAAGTTCCCCCAAATTGTCGAACATTAAAACTGCGTTTGATTTATATACGTTCGTTTCATTGTGTATATATACTTTACAATCTGCCAGCAATCCAAACGCTCTATTACAATGAATTAAATTTACTGTTTATAAACTATTAAATATAAAAATTTTGTTGTAATTTAATTTTTTATTTACCTTGAAGGCTATTTAGATACTAAACAGAATCCTTCATCTTTATTTTTCAATAGCTGAAAAAAATCACTATATGGCTGGTTGCACGCACGGCGCTTTTTTCTGATCGCTTATTTCCCCGATGCCGACATAACAACAGTGGTGTATTGAACTATACGAGAGCTTGCACACTAGGTGGACAAATAAAGATTCGGTCAATCCGCCTTTCATCGGACTCAGTGCAGACGCCCGCTGTCACTAGCGTTTTCGGATAATCATCAGATGCAAGATAACACACGCTATGTTTTCGTAATGCCTAGAGTTGCTTTTTTACAGTGAGTTGATCTCCCTGCAGGAATATGCACTCTATTCATTTCAAATCACCCTTAAGCAGTACATAGTTTAAATGATACGGTTAAAGTAAATTTATTTGTTGATGAAATGATGCCGACTCTTACGACGGAGTCGGAATTTAAGCACCCTGTGTATAAGCATTCAATTTTTGGGAGTGGTCTCGGCAAAATACTGACAGAAGAAAAAAAGCTGTGTGCGCAACGAGCCTATTAATTATACTCTGAATCATAGAAAATCTGGTCAACAGAGTAATCTATTGTTAAAAAAATATTTTTTAAATATTCAAATTTCAGAAATTATTTGAATAATTAATAAATTGTGGTAATTAAAAAGACTATTTCTGAAATATTGGACTTCTCTCTTCTTTCTGTGTAGAATAATTCTTTGAAAATTATTTCGGAAAAATCGCAAACCCAGATTTTAATTAATTAATATTAGAATTAAAATCAGAAAAATTCTCTCCGTTGTGCATATTTCTACTCTAAAAGATACATATATTTATGCTAAATTTGGTAGCCGTATTTGGTGTGGATTTTAGATTTCCAATGAACACTTAATAACTATTTTTAATATATAACGTAAAATATCAGATTCAAACAATGAATAACCAACTTACAGATTTAAAAAAAATACAAAATCTGATTATAAATACTATTATTCTTTATCACTTTCGATTATTGGATCAAACTCCGTCTTCTACGCAACTTAAGATAAACATATCAAATGCACTAAAGAATAAGCAACGTTTCGATTATCGTTTGCATCTATGAATCTATCAAATTTGAAGTGAAACGAAAGGCAAGAAAAAGATATATTTGCAGCACTTACAAGAGATAAATAGAAATATATATATCTTCTTTATCTAACAAATGCATTTTATTACGATATAGTTACTGTTTTTATTACGTGATTGTGTAATGTTGTTGTTGAATATCATTTTCCATCAGCTACGTCATATTTAACAAATAAAACAATAAAAACTGGATAAAGAGATAACGCATTTTTATTCATACGTTAGTTACAAATACAAATATTGCAATCTTTGAATTCCCAGACAGAAACAATTTTACGAAATCTCTATGTAACAAATTTCTTTACAAATGTATTCAAATTTAATTTCTGTATATCTTTCTTTGAATAATATTTCGTGCAAAAGCAATATTTACTTCTTCACACTTGAAAGAATAAATAATGTTCGGGATTTGTTTATTCATGTATGAGCTTCAAATATGTCAGTAAATGAAAGCAATAACAGGAGGAAATATTATTTTTATGATTATGTGAAGAAAATTCATGTTATTTGAAAGCATAATTGTTTCTTCTGACTATCCTCATTTGAATATTATAAACAAAACAAAAGGAATAAAATTAATTTCATTTTCAATATGATATCCCATTTGGATAAAGCATAGTCAGCACTTTCAATATTTTTATTATCACGTAAGATTATAATGTTGTTTTGGTTTGAGGATTTTGACGATTTATCGCTTTTGAGGCATCTATTTTTCGCATTAAGTGGCATTAGAAAATAATGCTGAAGGCTGTCATATTTGGATATTTAGAAAGTAATGGTCAGTGCAATTTTACCATTTGTAAATATCAATAAATAGCATATACACAATAGCAAACTGTTACAAACCCATAACAACAATTTAATAGTTGTTGGATTGCATTAGAAAGTAGGTCCAAATAGGTTGATTGTGATAATTGATTCCATTTATAATCATTTTATCTATTATAGTTTTTAACGAGAGAATAGAATTTTCTAGAAAACTCACTTGATAATTTGTCACTGGATAATGATAAGGAAGATAACTGAGATATTACCATAATTCTTGCATTTTCTAGAACGTTCATATGTGTTGCCAAAGTTACCATGGCTGAATTTCATATAATTATCATCCATTGAAAAAATATATATAAATCTCTCTTTTTTATTTTGAAACTAAATATGGTGAGAAGTAATATTTCAGATTCATAGCACCATTTGAATCTTTTTGGGGAAATAACATTGTATTATTTTCCTAAAAAATGATGGGTTGATTGATTGATGGCTCAAGAGTTTATAATGGCCAGTCATTGATACGAATAAATGAGAATATTTGTATGGTAATATTAAATTAATTTTTATACACGTGATAAATAATTGATTAAATAATTAAATAATTGATAATAATAAAAATAATTGATTGATTGATTGTCTTTATTTATCAACTGATGGCACAATGGCCAATACTATCTAACAAATATCAATAAAGGAGAACATGCTTTTTGCATAGCTTCTATGCAAGATTAATCATATTAATGTAAATATCAATGCAAACTGCATGATCAACATTTTCTCTTTCCCTCAGATTTGAGAGTGTGTCTAATACAAACTACTGCGCGTTCAGTTCTTCATTCAATCACGCCTAACATAAGGGAAAATAATTTATCAGCGGTATCCAGGAGTCTCGGGTAACTGCTGCAGTTCCACTCAAGAGGCATTTAGAGATGTTTAGTACTGATAGAGTTAATTTTGTTACTATTATATTTGCCGGCGTCCTGGCATAGGGTTAACATATCTTCCCCGTAATATGGGCGTCCCGGTTTCGAATCCTGGTTCGGGCATGGTTGTTCTGTGTTCTATCTGTAAGATGTATGAGTGAGAACCCTGTAAATAGGGGTTGCGCAAGCCAATGTGTGTGTCACCTTCATTTGAGCTAGAAGTCAGACTTCTGCCCTATGGGTGCTCAGGGGTCTTTACCTCAGAAGCTACTGCACCCATTTTCTGTGGAAACAAGGACACGACATCATCATTATTACTATTATTTTCGAAAGTAAAAAGAATTTCGTTTTAAAAAATTAGTATTTTTTTGCTTATTTTATTTAAAGGTTTTACGGCTTTTTTTTATTTTAAAATGTTTCTATTAATTATAATGTTAAACTAGCTGTGAAGCAATGTTAAATGTATTTTCATGGTTTTATACTAATAAAATTTATACTAATTATAGCAAAATCCACTAATTTACAATCTTAAATACCTGAAACATGAATGCAATCAAACATGCAGCCTTAATACTTATCATCATATTTTTTAATCTTCCTCTTTCACTAAGAACATTGATTTATACATATTATTTATTTATAACTGATTATATCCATCAACATACATTTGCTGAAGAAGAACTTGATTCTTGTTTATAGAACTGAAAGATATGGTGTAATGTTTTCCTTGTTTATACTAGCCGGCTTCCTTGTATAGGAATTTTCCTCCTAATCTGAGCGTCCCGGGTTTGAGTCCCGATTCGACCTTGGTTGTTTTCTATATGTAAAATATTTGAACATGCCCTCTATAAAAATGTGTTGTACAAGTGAATGTGATGCGTTAGTAACTAATTCGTACTCTTGACTCTAGATGGCGCTCTGTAAAAAAGATGTAAAAACTTGGCTAACTTTATCAAGCGGGCTAGACTACGACAAGTGCTAATCGAAACAACATATTTTACAATACAAAATAAATGATTAGTTATCATATATTAAGATTTGATTGCATTATGCACACTACCAGTCATCCATAAACGAGGAAACATCATAAAAATATTCATATTCAATAAATAAAATTTAAGTTTTGTAAATTCCAACAAAACTTCAAAGAATTCTATATATAGGAAAAAAGAATATTCTGGCTTCAACTTTATACTGCTATAACGTGGTTGATTTATATTCAAGTCATAAAAGATAATTAGATTTTATAAAACATAGTTACAATAATTTTGAATTGTATATAGTAAGTAACTTGAAATCCTTTGAGTGGAGGTAATCTTGGGAGTTAAGAAAGCAGAGCTTCCGTTTTATAGTATAGCTGCATCTAGAATAAAATTTTATAAAATTGCTTGTGTTCCTTAAAAACTTAAAATTCAATAAAACTCTTATGAAATTCTATTATGTTTCAGTCCATAGATATATACGATATTGCGTATTTACTTTCAGAGGCATATTTCCTGAAGGACATTTTTAAAATTGAATTTTAAAACTTAAAATGATTATGAGGCATAAGTAAAGAACATTTATAAACTTTCTTTTACATAGTTATCTGATTTTTTTTTTATTTATCTTATTTATATATACTTGGTAGAAAACACTTAAAAGGAAGTTATTTTTTTCTATAGATTTGGCCCAAACTTCATACCAATCCGCATTTTTTGTGATAAAGTTAAATATAATTTTAATTTTTCACATTTTTTAGCCGTTTTGCTAATACGTACATATCGGGCAGGCAAGCTAGTTTCACTTAAATTTTGATACAGACAAATAATTTCATACCTAAATTTGGTAACTCCAGCCTTCTCTGAATTTCGGATATCATGGTTAAGACAATGTGTTTTACGGACGTGTGAGATTTAAAAAATAATCTTTGTAATCTAGATCAGGAAAATTTTATCCCTGTTTCTCCTTTCCTCTCTCTTTGTATATGTATAAATATACAAAGTATATTTATACATATACAAATTATATATACTCTCATATACTATATGCATAAATTTCTAATGCAATTTCTAAAGAGCATTTTGACAGATACTGCTTTTATTACTTATTATGTAATGGTCACAATCAAATGCAAATAAGGTATTGTTTAGATATCAGACTGCCTCATTCAACGATTTTACCATGCATTTGATTCAAATTATTGTTTGGATCATTAAAGAAGCTGCAGTATATTATTAGAAAGGCATGGATTTGTTTGGATTTTTTATGGCGCAAGAGCCATGATGGTGACCATACTGTTCCAAATAATGGGTAAAATTATATTACATTTAAAAGAATCACCGAAGGGAATATGAGGAGAAGCTAAAATGTAATCACGAATCAAACTAACGGATAAAATTTTATGGATTTTAAAAAAGCAAAAAGTTGGACATCTTATCAAGCAGAAAAGATAATAAAGGGGAAGACTTTTGAAAAAAAAGCAAGCGCTGGGCATTGAAATTTGAGCATTCTGACAAAATATGCTGCACAGATATTTGACAACTACATAGCAAACACAATGTTTGGAAGAGGACTTGCTAGGTCACCAAAAACTATATTGAATCAGAAGAAATAATGTATGAAATTTAGTAGTAAAAATAAGTTTCAAAAATTAATGAAGCCCGAAAACAGGTTTAACCATCGCCAGTCGGATAATTGTTACAACATGTTCATAGAAACTGACTATATCTTCCTGAACTATTAATTCAAAAAAGTAATTTCTACATTAAGTTAAAACTCAAAAAAGAGCGTTTTGATCATAACAGTTTAATTTTCACACAATTTTCATCTTTGTTTTTATTTATTTTTAAAAAAAATTTGATTTAATACAAAACCTGTATGAATATTTCAATATTAAGACGCATTTCAAGCATTCATTAAAGCATTACTCTCGTATTTGGCAATCATTAACCCCAAATCGGATTTTCAGTTCTGTTTAGATTTCGTAACGTATATATTTTGCTATTTATAGAAGACTAATTCACTTAAATTTTCGGTTTTATCAATTAAAAAGGTAAGATTAAAGAAAACATTCTGTATCAACCTTTTAACTACTGAAATTCTGAACCTTTTAACTACTGAAATCTGTGGGACAAAGTGGTCGTTGAAGGTGCTTAGTTTACATTACCTATTTGCATATATTCCATATAAATGAAGCAAAATTAAAATTCAGTATCGTTTTTCGTTAGAACATTTAAATTTTTTTATTAAAAAAATGCATAGTGGTCGGACTTTACAAACTTGCTCTTAGAAATCCGAGCTCCAATTTCTTCGGCTAATCAATTTTCCGGCTGTGCTTCTCCATGATCAAAGATCTTCACCCGCCAGAACGAATCGATTCTCTTCGCCTAATGAGAAGAAAGTAAGGAGATAACGGAACAGCCGAAAAAAAAAAAACTGCAGAGGAAGAGGAAAAAAGGAATCTCAAGTAGATCCCTAATCAGGACAACGAAGTCCGGAATCTTCTGAACGCAGGAAAACGTACACCAAAGTCTTAAAACAAATGAAAGGTTGATGCACAGATTGTATTGACATCCTTAAAAAATCAATATAGAGATTTTGATGACATTTGATGTATTGTATATTCTTGGATCTGGTTAAAGAATGCTTGGAATTTTTTTCTGTATGGTATACTTCTGCTGTATACTGAATTTGTTATAATGTATATCAGTGGCAATGTTTTTTTTCCGAAACTCTGTCGCATAATCTTCAATAAGGAACTTATGCCTTCTTCTAAGCAATTTTTTTTTTACCTTTAACGAGGCAGGGAATACCTCGCCTTGATAAATGGTAGTAACAAAATATAGATCTTTGACGAGAATCTAGCATTTTTACTGATTATATCCCAAGAATAGAGCATTTAGGGCGACTTTTTGGTCGGTTAATTAACGCTCGAATTTGAAACAATTCTACTTATAACTGCAGTGCTATATCAAATTATAATATACTGAGTTTCAATGATGTATATTTGTTCACTTATAAAATACTAATAAATATTATTTACATATGTGCGCGTATTAATAATGCCTATTATATATACAATGCGTCTACAGCATATGAAAATACTGCTCAATAGACGGTTAATCATCAATCGGATTTAGTTCCTAATTAAAGGATGTATGTTTTAAATGTCAAATCTAAATAACAATATTATCTGTCAAGCTCTTTGCCTTTTGGAATTATCGAGTTCCCTGGTGCAAAAAGAATTTTTTTTTCAAAAAATTTTCATTTAAAAATTTTATTCAAAAGTCCTTAGAATAATTGTTCAAATATGATCGTAGTTTCAAATTTCCACTTCTAGCTCAACGCGCTTTTGAGTTGTAGGTTTTACAGACAGGTAAACAGATAAACATGGGGGCAGAATATTGCCAAAAACGTATTTTTGTACGTGAATCAGAAATAGTGAGATTCTTTAAAATCACGAGTTCGTGACGATTACTATATTTCCCCAAATTTCATATTAGAGAAATTAAAATTGTAGCAAAATACCCTAAATTTCCTTTTTACAAATTTTTATAAAATGCTTGTCCTATTCTGCCCACAGAAAGATTGTCATAAAGGAACAATCAAATTTTATTATAAATTTGTTTCAAATATATCTTCTGTGTAACTGACACATCTGTGAAAGTATAGTCCAGAGGAAGAACAGTCTTTTATTTTCGCTTCCTCATACGGATGTAAAATGCATTTTAATTGCAAGCTCTTCTGCAAAACTGACTGATTTTAATGGGCAAGAGGCGCAGGAAAACTAACGGTACACATGTTTGAGTAAGATGAGTTTGAATTACATATTCTTCTGTAGTGCTGAATAGTTTGTGTATCTAGGCTCTTAAGAAACCTGGCCACTCATGTGTTACCTCTTTAAGGAGTGTAAGGTATGTTCGAACAACAGTTTCGAGCCACAAAACTATTTATAATAATGTTATAAATATCCACATCTTAGTATATGACATTCCGTATAATATCATATTCAAACATGATATTTTTTAAAATTTTGATATTAAATCTGCTCATTTTTTGTGAGATAAACTGTTCATAGAAGGACGATTAATTCAATAGGACTTTTCTTGTAGCTGTGAATTGTAACTACATAATCTTCTGTACATCTGACTTGTGTAAGGATGCTAAATTCAAAGGAAGATTGTCTTTTCATGTGCTCTTCCCACCTTATATAGCGTGAAATGAGCATTAACTGAGAATGTTTATGTCAACTGTGCATGAAATCTGACTATTCATATATGATTCCTCTAGGAGATGCAGGGTGATCAGCGAATAAGGCCTGATTTCAAAATTAAATATATCTGCAAAAAAGATCTATTGAATTATGTGGTGAACTGCACGTTTGCTAGCAACACTGTTAAAATGGTGTGCAAAAGTTACAAAATTTAGTTACGAAAATCGTTAACAAATGGCGCTCTGAGCTGAAAACTCTTTTTCTGAAAGGAGTCTTAAAAAAAGCAATAAAGTGATGCCGTCTTTGCAATCAAAATACAATTTCTTGAAAATGTTCGACGTTCGAAACAATGAAATTTGACATCACGTCATGCAATGTCTCAACGGAAATGGAATCACATGCAGCACCAATTAACAATTCAAGCTCATGTAGAGTGACGGGATTGTTTCTATAGACAGTGTCTTTTAATGCTCCCAACAGAAAAAAGTCACAAGGAGTCAGATCGGGAGTCATTTTTCATTTTTGATGTCACACTGAAAGCGTCTATGGGCATTATTATTAGAGCGCCATCTCTTAATGATTTGTGCAACTAAATTTTCTAAACTTTTGTACAGCATTTTTGCAGTTTTGCTAATAAACGCACTACTTACCGCATAATACTATCGATTATTGTTGTAGAGATATTTAATTTTGAAATGAAGGCTTATTCACTGATCACCCTAAATAAGGTAATTTTACTTCATTGTACTGCATTCTGAACACAACATATCTGGCAGTATTTAACAGAATCATAGAGAAATACACCACTGTCGTATACCAATACTGCATGTTCTTACAACATTAATTCAATTTGGTTATTTTTGTGACATAGCCTCATACTTATAATTATTCAAATATCTTTACACTTATTCCCTAATTAAAATACAAATACATGTTTTGACGTGGTTATAGTTATCCGTTTCAGTTCTGAAACTAATCTTCAGACAATAATTGAATTAAAAAATAATAAGTAAAAAGAAGTCGAAAAGTTCTCTTTTATTTTTGGGAGAATTGGACTCATCATGATTTATATCAATGCTATATAATTTAGCAATTCGCTGCTTTGTTTTTATTCGAATAAAAAAATAAAACGATTTAGTAGAGTTTTGGAGATTTTAAACTGTTGAATTTAGAAAATGATTATATAAAATTTTTCCTTCTTTATTCAATTTTATAGTTGGAAAAATTTGCTTAAAATTTGCATTTAAAATACCACGTCAACGATGAAACACCAGATTCCATGCTAATCATTTTAGTCTATAATTTCGCTCGATTCACCTAGTTTGACGACGGCAGGAAGTTAGATATGATTAAATTTGACCTAGGTTACACGGGATTCAAAAGAATGCTGAAACCTTAAGTATTTGTCACTAAATCATTCTAAACTATTCTTCAAATAAGCCCGAAATATTGATTCCTCACTCATTGAATAATTTTAATTTGATGGCATAGAAATTTGAAAATTAAAGTTAAATTTATATATTTAAAATTATGTTATATTCTTTAGTTTCTCGTATAGGGAATATGGGGAGAATAGTGTAATCGTCAATAAATTCGAACTCAAGATTTTGTGGAATATCCTCGTTTTAAATACCCCTTAATTCAGAATTTTTTTAATGAAATGCATGTTTATCTGTAACAAATATAGTAGCCAAAAACGTTATGCTACGAGATTGAAATCTAGTTTACAACCTTCATACCTACTTTGTGAATGTTCTAAGTCCATCATAGGAAGTACGGTCAGCTCAGCTGTTGAGTTTACGCAATAACTATAAAGTGATGGTAGCTAAAGGAATATAATTGAATGAGGGATTTAATATCTATATTATAGAAAAATTTCACATTTTAAAACAAATCCAACACGAAATTGACCGTCTATCCCACTGCACATTCAGAAGCATATAGATGACATAATTCAAAAACCCACATTTGGCAAGTGATTTCGACCACAACAGTTCTTTGACAAGTGATTTCGACCAGACTAGTTCTTTGGCAAGTGATTTCGATCAGAGTAGTTCTTTGGCAAATGCATTTGTTGTTGGGGGAGCCCGCACCTCAATGTACTTTATGCCAATGTCGTCACAGTCTGATAGTCACATTCGTCACATTCTGATAGTGTGCTCACATTTTGATTCTCAATGAATTCAGTGTTTTCATTCCCCTCATTTTGTTTTGAAAGGCATCCTTTATAAAATGTCTCATCCTCAACTTTTTACTTTTTAAAAAATGATTGGTTTCCTTTACCTAATTTAAGTATTTTTTCATTTTCTTTTAATGCTAAAATTCTGTATAACTCTTTATTTATACGTATATTTTTTTGAAATTTTGAATAGAGTGTTAAAGCAGAGATATTGATTAAGCTTTTAAACCATGACCTCGCTACTTTTTATGAACCATATGTTTGCATATACCTTGCGGTTGGCACTGCACAATCAGGAATGGTTTTAACTCCATCAAACTCAAACTTAAACTTTCGCAAGTGTCTATTTCAATTGTTTGGGAAAAATGCATCTACAACAAAAAATAAATTTTCCCATATAATTTGCAGCATACCAGGGATTAAAATGTCATAAAAAAGCCTCACTAAGAATCATACATCAGTGTCAGTAAAAATAATTCAGGTCAAAGGTTAATGTTTTGTAACTATTGTACACCAATACTATGCAGAGCTTTCTCTGTTATTAAACCATTATTAGACAGTAAGCGAGAAAATTTCAGGAGGCTACTCCTTCTGGTTGGTTTCACTCTCACATACAAAGTATACTAAAAAAATTATGTAATAGTCAAAATCTAATATCAAAGCACTCGAGCTTTTGAGGAATCTCATCATTTTAGACTTCCCTCAGCCAGGCGAACATATTTTCAAAATTACAAATGTCTGTCTATTATTCACTCTGTATGTTATAGGCATGATATGTCTAATATATGATTTATACACCAACCTGATAGATGTTGGTGTAATGTTAAATGAAATCCTTCCGGAAAAAATATTCTATCTGGCTTTGGGAGATCAAATTACCTCGATAACAAAAACTGAAAAATAAAATTTAGTATACAGACTTAGCCTCTAAAGAGTAGATCTTCATCAAATTTTGAATGAAAATTCTCAGAATGATAGTAATTTATTTTTCCGTACTTTCGCAAACATGTAAGCACAATACATTAACAGTAAACAAACGAAAGGCAATACGTTATCGTTATTGCAGTTATAGATCTTTATGAAATTTTGTTTTAAATTAAGAAGAAAAGGGGGATACCAAAAATTTTACACATCTCCACGATTTTATAAATCACTAGCAACCTTCTACGACCAGTTGATTCACCGGAATGTTGGTTATTGGTGGTTGGCACCTTGAATCAATTAAAATATCTGACTACGTTCGAAGGGAAATTTTTGAAAAATTGGATTTTTCAAAAACTGTTTATGATTTTTAGATGAATTGTTAATCATAAACACTATGAATACCAAAACTTTTTTGAAAATATAATATATTTTGAGAAATAGGAAACTTTGGGGTAAATTTTAATGAGATTTAACCAAAATGGTTAACACTCTACTCAAAATTGTAATGCTGCAATCCTATTCTCCTTTG
Organism: Argiope trifasciata; assembly: GCA_026543055.1. NCBI lineage: Eukaryota > Metazoa > Arthropoda > Arachnida > Araneae > Araneidae > Argiope > Argiope trifasciata. The sequence continues at coordinate 101,515 of JAPMOQ010031664.1, forward strand.
CGCACAAGTTGTGGAATATAATGATGAATGACATGAACCAAAATCTAAGAAAAAGTTTGCGATGCAGAGAAGTTATGGATAAAAATATACGTATATGTGCCTTTTTTACATAAATTCACAACTTAATTTTTCTAAAAATACCTATCAACGAAAAAGTATTTCCCCAACAATAAAACTTTTGGTTCATTTCATTACCCACATTATTTAAAATATACGATGAAATTTTTACGTAAATAACTCTATTAGTTTTTGAGATATCATTTTAATGGTGGAGAATTTTTATGAAAATCAGTGTTTTGAGAAAATTGTTAATGGCAAATTTTAGCTTCAGAAAAAGATTTATTTGAAATTCTCCTGGATGATAGGTTGTTGCTTTTCTTTTCCCAGAAGTGATAAACTGTTTTGGGAAGAGGAATGTCTGAAGTACAAGGAATAGAAATAAGAAGAAAAATTCGCATATGTGGTCGAAAATCTGTGTTTTTAACGTAGTCGGATACCTTAAATGTATCTGCATAATTTGATGAAGATTCTCTAAGCAACATATTACTGAGTATCAAATTTTCATAGACACTGAATCATTTTTTAGAGCTCTAAAACAGTTTTTTTCTGTATTTAATGCATATACATTAATTCTCTAAGTGGTATTATAATATCATAGAGCCATGATTATAAAAGAAACTCGCTACCTATTATTATAATGATGCTACTAGTTGTTTTTCTCCCTTTAGCTTGGTGGTTTTATTTATCTTTTAGGACATAACCGTGAAAAATTGTAATTTTCTTCTAACTGATCGTTGTATTCCAGAACAATATAACTGATCGTTCTTGTTTCTTAAATAAAATGTTTAATAGTAGTGTATTCTTCCTGCGCTTTAGTCAATGGAAAAAACACGTGTTTAAAAATTTCATGAAACAATGATGGCGGTTTGAATTTATCAATGAAATCTATTTTTAAAAAATATGTAAAATGATTATCGAAATTTAGAAATAATTTGTAAGTCAATTAAACTGATGGCCTTTAAACACTTTTTTAAATTTTATATTAGCTGAAAAAGCATATTTATGCAGTAATATTTTCGGTAATTCTTTCCAAAAATCAATAAAATTCGGCATAATTTTCAATTAACTTAATCTTTAGTAGACGTTATATTATATTTTTAGCTCTTTAAATTCATTTCTGAAAACTGCGGTAACTCTAAATCAAAGCAGTCAATCCTGTACAATGCCAACAGATAGGCGCATATGCATTAGCCTTCATTATCAGAAGAGATTAAATCTGGATAGAAACATATTTATGACACTTCTGGCAAAATAAAAAAAGTGTTTTTTAGATTTTGTTTTTCCATTCTTCATGCTTTATTTTATAGAACTGTGAAAAATTATTTTTAAAAATTAAAATATTGTTAAAAAATTACATATTTTAAACTTTAAGGTATCCGACTACGTTAAAAGCACTGGTTATCCATCAGGTTGGGGAATTTTTTTAATTCTTATTATTTCTTGTAGTTCAAGATTTTCTCATTCCAAAACACTTGATCTTTTCTAAGAAAAGGAAGGCCTGACCTATCATCAAGGGTCACATATTTTTCGGCTAAAATTTGTCTTTAGCTTCAATTTTCTCAAAACTTTACTTTTCGTGCAAATTCTCCACCGTTAACGTGATATCCCCAAAACTAATAGAAGTATTTACATAAACATTTCAGCGTGTGTTTTAAATAATATTAACGATGAAATGAACCAAAAGTTTTATTGTTGGCGAAATGATTGTTCATTTATAGGTGTTTTTAGATAAATTAATTTGTGAATTTATGGTAAAAATAAATATATGCTCTTATTTTTACCTACAACTTATTTGCATCTCAACATTTTTCTTGGATTTTGGTTCATTTCATTCATTACTACTTTCTTAGAAATAAAAATAGGATGGCTGCATTACAATTTTGTGTAGAGAGCTAACCGTTTTGGCTAAATTTCATTAAAATTTACAACAAATTTTCCCATTTCTCAAAATGTATTAAGTTTTCACAATTTTTTTTATGTAATTATGTTTATTATTGACAATGCATCTAAAAACCATGAATGGTTTCTAAAAAATTCAGTTTTTCAAAATTTTGTCCTTTAAACGTAGTCGGATACCTTAACTTCCAATGTTGATACTATAGAAAATTCTATGCATTCACTTTTTCATAATTTTAATAAAAACGCAAACATTCATAACTTTTCCAATTATTATTACTCATTTGGAATTACGGTAATTCTATTTGGATATTACAGCAGTTTTCTGTCAGCTGAAACCTTATTTTCTTTCATGCCACGAAAAGCAAATAAAATGGACCCCATGATATAAAATGTATTTTGTTTATTACTGAATAGGGCGTCACCATTTTTTGTATCATTTATTAAAGTGTCCCATACATCAAATGATCATGCAAAATTATCCGCTTTCTCTTGGTTGCAATGAGGTTATTCTAGTTCAGGGAACCTCAACAATGGATTACTGCTTAGTTTTATTTAATTTTCTCTTGCGTGTTTACTTGCAATGATTACGTTTCTTTATCAATGTAATGCCACTCTAGAATAATGAAAAGTTTGGGAACATTTATTTATCAAATTTATTCACACTCTTTTACAAATTTGATAAATAAATGACTGTGTTTAAATATATATTAGAAAACCGTCTAGTATAAATAACATATGTATTTTTGAATTTTGAGTATATAAATAAAAATCTGTTCCTTAAAATTTTTTAGAAACTTATGAAGGAAAGCCAGCATGATTCAATTTCACTTCAACATGCGTATGTGTATAACTGATGTATATGTATGCATATACACAATATAACATATGGTTGAAGGATTGGTCCAAATGTAACATATGATTGATGGATTGGTCAAAATATAACATATGATTGAAGGATTGATCCAAATATAACATATGATTGAAGGATTGATCCAAATATAACATATGATTTAAGGATTGATCCGAATTTAATATATGATTGAAGGATTAGTCCAAACATAACATATGATTGAAGGATTGGTCCAAATATAACATATGATTGAAGGATTGGTACAAATACAACGTATGATGATTTCAGAAAATAATACCAAATTATAAACATCTTTTACAATAACGTAGAGATGTTTTAATCACGTGTATAAGAATAGCCGTACAGACTTTCTAACAATATATTTTCCCCACCAATTTTAAAAGGTACAGTTTTAGTCGAATCAGGCAAAAATTGATAAATTGGAGAGGCAGTTTGTTTTACATCCCTTGGATTTACTTGATTTTCAGACTACGCCAAGACAGCCGACACAAGGGGAATTGAGAGAAGAAATAAAACTACAATAGTTTGACAGATGGTATATGCCCAAAAAAGGAAGAGTCACTTTTGACTTTATTCCTAATCTGGAAATTAAAATAAGAAGATACCATCCACTTATAATCCAAATACTATCTGGACATGGGAGATTTCCTGCATATTTCCAGAGATTTGGAAGAACACAGGGAAATAAATGCATTTGTGAAGAACTTGGTACGGCTTAATACTATTTACCGTATTAAACCGTTTAGTACAGAGGTCTCAGAGTTAAGGAAGGACCTGAAGATGGTAAATAATGATTTAGAGTCCAGTACTGATGGTACCAGATAATCTCAAAACAATGAAGGATATGATGTTAAAGATTGCTAGTTTTATTCCAAATGTTTGAGAGAGTGCAGATGGGGAGAAATACAGCTATTTACCACCCCAAAAAGAATGTTAGTTTGACTGTTCGTTCAAATGTAAGGTTGGACAATACTTATTCAGCAGTCGACCACAACAAATCCTGTCGATACTGTTACGTTCAGTGGTGGCCGGTTGGTCGGCTGTATGCAAGAAGAAGAAGACAGCCGACACTTAGTTGCCAATTGCGAATCAGCAAGTTGGAGATGTTCGATATTTTTTTTTATTCATTGCTGATAAAATAAAAGTAGACAGTAATGTTACCCTACCAACTATCTTGTATACTTAAATTATTTAAAAACTTCTTTTTGTTTACCTTCTGTTCGCTCATTAGGTCGTGTAACTAGGGATGGAGGCAGTAAACCTTTGAAGGTCATTGTAATCCACCAGCCTTAGTGCTTTATCCCCCTGATTTTCGTGTTTAGAGAAATAATGAGCATATTTTTTTGCATTATGATATAATGGAGGAAACCATTATATCATATGCATTTTAAAAGCATTTCTTTACCAGCGCTTGGATACAAAATTCGGTATATGTCTAATATTCTGGCTGCAAAATGAGTACTGCAGTTTATGTAATCCATCTTTCTGAGTTATCATGTCCCCATATATGCAATTATACATTCTGATAATTGATATTGGTGCTCATTGAGAAATCTGGTCTAAAATTTAATAATGATCTACTATCAAAATGATGATTCCATATTCTAAATTTTGTCCAAAATATGCTTAAAACAATTTTCGGTGATCTAAGATTTGCCAAACAAGCATTACTCCTAATAATGTATTGTCTGTAACATGGAAACCCGGAATCAGGGAGCTCTGAAACATGAAAATTCGACAAAATCAGAAGGTAAAAATTTGTAAATGCTTCTCTTCATACGTTTCTAATACGATAAAGTCAAAAAAATTAAGATTTTAAGTCTTAAGAAGGAATCTATAAAATCTCAAAATTAAAATAATTGGAGATTAAACTAAAATAGTAGAAATGATCAAAACTTTTTAGCCACAGGTTCTAAAGAATATTCTTATGTATAACTGCAAGAAAGCAAAGGTGGAAAATTTTTCAGAAGCGTTTTATTTAAGAACTGAAACTGCTGTAGTAACAAGTAAGGTCCCTCTCTCTTCAAATATCAAAACATTTGTTTGTACATGAACCATATTAAAATGATACATAACCACCCCCACCCCCTACTATTATTCTAATGATATATATGTACGGAAAATTTCCTCTCTAGAACTATATATGCTTTTATCAAAATATTCACAAGTATACGGACAGAGATATGGCAGAAATTAACTTCGACAGACTCCTACAAAAAGTTGGTTTGTAGTAGTCTGTATGTAATTAAGATAACATAATAATTTTATTGTTAAAGCTTAGTAAGAAATAAGTTAATGTTTATTGCAATTCACAAATAGGCACATGTAATTTCAAAAAGGGTTTTTTCATACTTAGGAAGATCTGAAATTTAGAGATACGTCGAAATTTGGTAGCTAAATTATTAGACAATTACAACTTCTTTACAGATTAGTTATTCTATAAAGTAAGAAAATCTTTTGGATAGCCCTGCATTGTTAAAGAATGCAGCATTGAGATGATATCCAAGGAATGAAAATAATTTTGTGACAAAATAAGAGTATGCAGGCCATAAAAACGTAAAAAATAAATACAAACTCAAAACTCTATTGAAATAAATTAATCCAGTTTTGAGCCACAGACAAATACAACGCCAATAAATTTTGTTTCTGAATCAAAAAGATCTGAAATTGAAATCAATATATGATATCTAACTTTTTAACAGTTACCTTACTATCCTCTTTTATAATCCACATGCATGAAAATAAAAAAAAACATCATTGAACATAAAGTTATTTAATATATTTTTCAGATAATTCTACTGATGGTCTTTTAAAACCCTTTTCTACATGTATGGCAAACTTAAAACTTTTAACTACGTTATAAGTGACATTTTTACACACGAAAAACCTTTCAGAAAATGCTTATCGAAGAGCTAAAACCACTATAGTGCAGGCAGAAATTCCTCCTCTCTTCAAACACAAACACAATTCATGCAAAGGATGATTTATCTGCGAACGAGCCGTATCAAGATATTTCCACTAAAGAAGAATTTTAATATAACTTCCTGTATTTCTTTTCCCTGTCTCTACCTCTATTATTTTGACGCTAGCCTTTCCACCGACTGTATTGAAATATATCTCCGAAGAAGCGCATAGAACGTAGAAGGGAAAATAAGAAACAGACCCGCACAAGTAAAAGAGTTTGAGAGAAAAAAAAATGTTTGAATCCCTTTTTGGGTACTAAAAGATGGGAATTGGAATGTTTGAATAGAATGCGATGTGCCTGAAAGTAACGGAAAAAAGCTTTTTATCGGTGTTTTCTTCTATTCATCTGCATTTATTAGTTTTCTTTAAAATATGAAATATAGAATGTTGTTGCGTAAGATATTATGAATTCGAGTGAATTTATTGAACAGTAAGAATTTTATTTGGTAGCTCATAAATCAGTATAACTGGAGCATATATTTTTTATATGGAAGATGGGAATGCAATTATAAGAATTATTTATTAGAGGAATTATTCAAATTATTTTATTATTAAACTGTTCTTTTTTTTTTGTTTACCATTTGGTAAACTAAGATTAACGGTGAAGAAATATTTCAGTTAATTTGTTTGTAATTACTCTCAATCAAAATATACCCTGACGGAAAAAAATCTCAACACCAAGAAAAAATTATTGTAGAGTAATTTAATTTGGAGAATGCATTTGTCTGATTAACATACATTTTTGAGGTTACAGGTTAACTTAAGCTCAAGAAAATGCATTTAAAATGTTAAAGGATGTTATATTAATAACCGATATATCCACCAGAATTTTGAATGCAAAACTCAAACAGGCAAGCAATGTGTCATAAAGAAGGGGAATTTCACTTTGTGGTATGAATTTCCATGCTTGTTGTAGTTTTGACAACATCGAGACAGTCAGTGCTGGCTGTAGATGCTGCTGGAGTTATCGTTTTATGATATTCCATACTTCCTCAATTGGACACAGATCTGGTGATCTTGCAGGTGAAGGTATATATACACAAGGTATATAGACACTCGGTAAAGCAGATTGCGTTACAACAGCGGTATGAGGGCGAGTTGAAATACTCTCACTTCAATCTTTTTCATGAATGATAGTTTAAAGTTACATTACCAGATCGATGTTCACATTTTTAGTACGTTTCAATATGGTTGGGATAACCTGCTGTCATAGGAAATTGCTCTCCACACCATGACTCCAAGTGTAGGCCCAGTATGTCTAAGCTGCAGACAGCTTGGTTGCATGTGTTTCTCTGACCTCCTTCTGACCAACACACGGCCATCACTGGAACCAAGGCAGCACCTGCTTTCAACAGAAAACACAATAGATCTCCACTTCGTTAACTAGTGAGCTCTGGCTTGATACCACTGGCGTTGCAAACGGTAATGTCTAGGAGTCAGCTGGCTGCACGTAACAGGCTCCTGGGTCGGGGCTGTCCCAGTAGTAACTGATTTCTAATAGTTCGTTGTGTTACTGTGGTACCAACCGCTGTTCCAGTTCCTGCTGCAAACGCAATACGACGAGCTATGGCCGTGTGACGAATATGGCGGTTTTCCCTCTCAGTTCTACCATGTGACCGCCTGGAATCTGGTCATCTTAAGGCAGAACCATCCCTTGACCACTGCTACCAACAATAATGTACAGTGAGTACATTTCCACCAAATCTTTCTGTTTTATAGCAGAAAGGAAATTCACCTTCTCTTAGCCTAATTACACAACGTTCAAACTCGGAGAGCTGCTGATAGTGGCTTTTTCGTCTTCTTAGGCTGGTTGCACACACAGCGCTTTTTCCTAATCGCTTATTTCACCGATGCCGACATAACAACAGTAGTGTATTGAATTATATGAGATCTTGCACATTAGCTATTTATCAGCCTAGTGTGTAAGCTCTCGTATAATTCAATACACTACTGTTATTATGTCGGCATCGGTGAAATAAGCGATTAGGAAAAAGCGCTGCTTGCGCAACCAGCCTTAAAGACATTCTTGACTAATATCAACTCACTACGTCACATTTCAAAGATAAACAATGTTAGCTAACTTTACAGCAATCTTTTAAATCAAACCTGATGTGGAAATTCTGAGTGGTGCTATTAGCTACACATTTGTGTGGAAAGCACGAAATTTGAATCGATTAATCTTTCAGATGTATCAACACGCCTACCAAATTTTGTTTATCTAGCAAGTCTTTCTTGGTGTTGGTATTTTATTCCGCCAGTGTATAATTTTTATAATTGCGCAGTGATGTTATACTATTTTTGAAGTTCCACATCATTCTGCTCAAATTAATATGCATCACCCTAATTTCCTGTATACATATTTTACATCAGTAAACATTATAAAAAAAGCAATGTTTTTGATTATTTTTCATTTTAAAACTTTTTTACCAATGCTTGATTCTAAGGTAATTTCATTGGGTACACTGAAAAACTTGAAACTTTTATTAAAATCATGTCATATAATGAAAAATATTCAATAGGAAGAAATAAATCAAATCAATTTTTTTATACATTGCTAATCAACAGTGAAAAAAAGTTACAATAAAATCTGAATATATAAAATGCAAATCATAATTTTATCATTCATAATTAATTCAATCATCAGTATAGATAAGTATACAAACGCATTAAACTGTATCCTTAGAAATAGAATGTTTAAGTCGATATAAATTTATTGATATTTCCCAAGTTTAGTTGATATTAAAAATATCATTCAATATAGCATTTTCGGTATCTATCACAAAAAATGCCAAAATTTTAAAGATTTAGAAGTTTTAAAGTTCTTAAAAACGAAGCATTTAAGCATACATATCCGTTTTATTTACGTATGAAACATATTGCGTTTCGTTGCGTGTTAATTGCAACAATATTTGCATTATTTAAATTGGTGTTCATTTATTATAATTAATTTGATTATTATTAATTTAACTATAATTTCTTTATTATTATTAGATGTAATTATGCACTATTTATTTATCTAATACAATAATATTAAATTAAATTCTAATAATATAAAGAAATATATTTATAAGGAATTCAAACATTGAAAAAAAAAGCATATCTACACTTGATTTATTATTTAAAAAACTTTGTTAAATATATTCAAGAAAATACTCCTAAACAATCTCATATTTTTTATAACTGCATTATAAAAAAAATCTTTAGTAGCGATATTAAACTTTCAGAATTATTTTCTAAGCTGCACTTAACTTTCTCATTCCTAAGAACATTAAAGACCAAGTCTTCAGTATTCTGAAGCCCCAAAATTCTCTTTTAAAAGCAAGGAACATTAATTATCTTTCCAAAAACAACACTGACAATAGTATTTCATTAGAAATTGATACACAAAAGATACCTTCCATGAATTGATAGCTACAAAACAAATGAATGCTCACATATCCCTTAAGATTTTGATTTTATTCCACTTAGACCCTTGCCAAACCCCTACGGGGGCATTTCTAACGAACAAAGCCCTTTTTAGGGTATTCTATCAAACAGTTGACAAAGAGGGGATAAATTTCGCAATGATATTCAAGCAGTTTGGGTTCTCGAAGTAGTATCCTTGCATTTGCATTTGGGGTCTTTCAATATTGATACAATACTACAGTTATATCATTACAATTTTGACACTGAATACATTGCATGTGTTCGTATCTGTATGTATCCTATAGTACACGTGATCCAAAAGGCAAAAGAAACATGTTTTATCAACAATAGACACAGAATGCAAATGGTAATTAAGAGACATATGTGGTGGATTCTTCTTTACATAATCACCAAACATGTCGAGTCATTTATCACACCGCTGGCCCCATTTGTTTAACCCGTCTTGGTAATAATCAGGTCCTTGACTATTGAGCCAGTGCTCGGCCCCTTCTTGAATATCATCGTTTCATATGAACCTTATATCGATGGATGGTAAAGACCCTGAGCACCTGTGGGCAGAAGTCTGATTTCTAGCTCAGATGAAGAGGATACAGGCACACATTCGCTTGTACAACCCTTTTTACAGGGGGGAGTGTCATTCATACATTTCACAGATAGAACTCAAGTGAAGAACAATCATGCCCTAACCGGGCGCCCAGATCACGGGGAACACGCGTTACCCCTAAGCCAGGAAGCCGGTTAAAGCGTTTGATATATTTTTGGAAAGAGAAGTAATAGTAGGCTATTGATACTAAAATGCGATTTTGAGTTTCATATTTAATTTTTAAAAAAGGACAAAACCGGATAAAAGATTGCTTTCGGTGATTGTTTCGTTAATAACTTTGAATAATTTGAAATATACTTATTTCAAAGATAAAGTACAGACAAATCGATAAAATGCTAAATTCAATAAAAATCAATTCCAACTATGATATTATTGAGTTTCAAAGTGGCTTTTGAATTAAAAGCAGTTTTGCTCTTTTATTATTTTTGAAAAATAATTCATGAAAAATTAGAGCCGATACAAATATGAGACATGCAAAATAAAGATTTAACTCTGTAGGGAAAAATTTAAATAAAAAACATAAATTTTCAACAAAAAAAAGAAAAATCTGAAAAGTTTGAACTTCAAAGTAGTTTTTGAACAAAAAGCAATATTGAGCATTTATTATTGCGAATGATTTTTGAAAAATAATTCATGAAAAATTAGAGCTGATATAATACGAGCCAACACATGCAAAATAAAGATTTAACTTTGTAGGGTAAAATTAAAATAAAAAGCATAAATTATCAAAAATAAATCAGAAAAGCTTCAAGAATTAAAAGACTTTGAAAGTCAAGAGTCAAAAACAATGCATTCCAAGTTAAGTTAAAATCAACTAATATTAGAAAAGTAGCTCTGACAAAGAATAACAGTCAACAAAATGCAAAAAGTATACAAACAATAAGAGCAAAAGATTTCATGTAAATCTTATTCATTATGGATGATAGCTCATTTTATTAAAAAACTGACTATCGAGAGAAAAATCGTCTGTCATATTAGAAGCCTTAAAAAATGAAAAACACTTGATTCGACTTATTGTATGGTACGTTCGAATTCAAAAAAATGGAATAAAAAGAATAAAAGATAGAGTAATAGAATAAAAAAAGAGAAAAAGAAATAGTTGCTGAAAGCAATTATAATCCGCCAAACGGTTGCAGTTAATAATTTTCCACCAAACAATTCTCTCCTCATAAATAAAGACAAAAAGTCTTGATTTTTATTTTTACTCATCAAATTTATCCTCGCGGGATTTGTTTTCTGTCGTTCGAGAAAAAAAAAACATTCAGGATATGTTTTTCCTAAACAAAAAAATACACTTCATATTCATCTAAGAAATAAACAAATAGGATGATGAGAAATTACAGAAATTCTTTTTTCATTTTATTTCGAAGCCCTTGGCTCTTAAATTTTTAATACTCACCGAATAGATAGAATAAAAACCAAAGCAGGAAATGCTAATCCCCATAAGAATAAAAACACCAAATGTTGGCTGGTAGGGTTACAATAAGAGAAAAGCTTTTGTAAATATTTAATTGTACTAGATGCTAAAAGTTTTTTTTTTCATTTAGTCATGCATTTCTTGAATTAAAATAAGGATTTTTAGGATTAAGTTATCCATTTTTTTAGTTCCATTGCTTAAAAATCAGAAATATTCATTTACTTCTTCAAATGACTAATCATCTAAATGCCGTGTGTGTGCTTTAAGTTTTGTATGTACTGTTTTTTTTTATTTAGAAAAAAAGTATGTCATCAAGAAAGGCTTAACTTATATAATTGGGAAGCTCCGATTTTAAGTATTTTGCAAAGTTAAAAAGTAATTCCTTTTTTCAGATTTCTCTTAATTCCATGTAATCTTTAAATAGAAAATTAATTCCTCTCTGAAAAGCATTTACATTAAGTCAGTTTAATTTTTTTCTTAATAAATTTTCTTAAAAATTTAAATTTAGTTTGTAACGGTTGGTCGTCCTAAAATAATTTGCAGTGGTACTAGTATTTCTATTCAAATGTGCTTGAAACAACAACATTGGTGAGAAATATAACACATTAGCTAGCAGCGGTAAAGTAGTAATGTTGTTAATGAATATCTGAAGTAACAACAAGGAACATGAAGTTACGAAACCATTGGAGGTATTCTCCCCGAATTTCCTTCACTGAT
>JAPMOQ010031664.1:113482-147832 GCA_026543055.1 Argiope trifasciata
AGTTACGAAACCATTGGAGGTATTCTCCCCGAATTTCCTTCACTGATTCAATTTGCCGTGGTACTAGTATTTCTGTTCAAATGCGCTTGAAACAACAACATTCATGAGAAATACAACATATTAGCTAGCAGCGATAAATGTAGTAATGCTGTTAATGAATATTTTAAATAACAACTAGGTACATGAAGTAACGAAACCATTGGATGTGGTCTCCCCAAACTTCCTACATTTCCCCTTCCATTGGTGACGCAATAACATTAATGAAAAATTTAACTCATTAACTAATGGCAGTAAAAGTAGTAATGCGATTAATAAATATTTCAGATAACAATGTGTTTGAGGTAAAGAAATTAGCAGATGTGGTCTTCCTGAAACTTACTTCCATGCTTGCAATAGATGCCTTATACTCCCACTCTATCCTTTTGAAGATCCAACAATACTGGTGAGGAATGCAGCTTATTAGTTAACGGCGTTAAGGGTAGTGATGTGGTAAGTAAATACTTCCAGTAACAATAAGGTGGTTCAAGTAAAGAAAGCAATGGAAGTGCCCCATCCACAAATTTTCTTGCTTGCTCTGTAATAAATCTTATCCTCCACTCTATCTCTTTGGTGTCCCAACAACATTGGCGTGAAATGCTAATACTTTGCTTACGACAGAAGGACATCAATGTGTTTAAGAAATAATTTCAGTAACAATAAGGTATTTCAAGTAAAGAAAGCAATAAAAGTGTCCTGTCCGCAAATTTCCTTGCATGCTTTGTAATAGATCTTATTCCCCATCCCAGCTCTTTGGTGACCCTACAACATAGGTATGAAATGTTAACGCTTTGCTAACAACAGAAGGATAATAATGTGTTTAAGAAATAATTCTAGTAACAATAAAGTACTTCAAGTAAAGAAACCAGATAAAACATTCTTGCATGTTCTGCAATAAATGCTTTATCCTTTTTCCTTGCATAAACGTTTGGATAGGGTCACGAATGTCTTGCTTGGTATTAGTGAACAGTTGCTATAAAATATAAATATTTGTTCTGATTCTAGTATTTTTATTGAATCTATCACGAGAGTACGTATTTTGGATGCTTTTCTCCCAACCAACTGAAAACAAAATTTGACGCATTACTACGATAGTGCCCAAATGATCTCATACAGAATATCATTAATTTAATGAGTATATGAGTTATTGTGTTTATGAGCTTAAAAAGTATAGACGGTAAACCTCTGGCAGAATTTGGTTCCCAATCTAACACATGTTCTCAATTTAGATGTTAAGCCAGTTTAACAAACTTTATATGTATAGCTGATTTCAGTGTGTATTTATCATGTTAACTTATAATAGAACAAATAAGTAGATATACTTCTGAAGGTATTTAACTCAACATTTAATAAAAATTTACAAATATAGTATGAAAGCTCTTTATTACATTCTAGTTCAAAACCTTTTTTTTTATTTCCTTCATTCACAGACAAAAAAACAGATACCATTCCAAAAATTTTTGTGATTTTCTAATTTCTAATATGATTTTTTAATTACAATATTTTCATTATTCTTCAAATACGAGAAAGTAAAAAAAAAATAATAATAACTCCGTGAAACGGAAAAAAGATACTGAATTTCAAAGATCCACATCTATTTCTCCAGTAAAATTCTATTCCTTATTCGTTACTGTTACCAGTAGAATTATATTCGGACGTAATACCAGTTGAACTTTATGACATATTTTCTTTGTATATAAAAAACATTGTTATTCTTTTTTATTAGCACATTTTTAAAGAAAACAACACTTATTTCTATGGTGTTTACAAAATAAAAGCAGTCTGAATTCCTGGTCTAACCCTTTCAGGCCTTATAATGATGTAGCTTATATAGCGTCAGGAAAGAATTGCCATGATCATGTAGTAACAAATGTTATTTGAGTTTCAGTTTAGGTTTGGAATTTGAGGGCAGATACGGTGGAAACGGGGATGATTGTGTGTTATATTAAGAATTCGTGCACATAACTTTCTGTGATGCCAATACATTTTTAGAAATATTTTTAAGAATACATTAAAACAATTTTTTTTTCATTATTCTTGTAACTTTTTTTATGCACACGAGCATCACAACAAAATTAAATGTAATTTTTGCTATACTTGATATCGCTCTTAAAATTATAAGTGTATTTTTAAAAATAGCTATATATGGATGAATAAATCATAAAACAGTATTCTTCAGAAAAAAACATTCAAGTATTTTTCATTCTTAAACATGGTATCATTAAAATAGATCAAATAAAAATGAAAGCAGGTTGAATTTAAGAACTGTGGTTGCTAAATACAGAGAGAGTACAAATGATTTTTTTAAATTCGAAACTAGTGTTATAATATACAATAAGTGACATGTATAGTGATTATTGTGGCATACTGAATCAGAGAGACAATAAGTGACATATATAGTGATTATTGTGACATACTGAATCAGAGAGACAATAAGTAACATATATAGTGATTATTGTGACATATTGAGTCAGAAAGACAATAAGTGACATATATAGTGTTTATTGTGACGTATTGAATCAGAGAGACAATAAGTGACATATATAGTGATTATTGTGACATACTGAATCAGAGAGACAATAAGTGACATATATAGTGATTATTGTGACGTATTGAGTCAGAGAGACAATAAGTGACATATATAGTGATTATTGTGACATATTGAGTCAGAGAGACAATACGTTACATATATAGTGATTATTGTGACATATTGAGTCAGAGAGACAATAAGTAACATATATAGTGATTATTGTGACATATTGAGTCAGAGAGACAATAAATGACATATTGAATATACAATATGTCATATTATTGTTAGGACTTATTGTGTCAGAGAGAAATATGCAAAATTTTTATTCAGTTACAAATGTGCGATGTGCGATCCTCTTGTTACACGGCATGCGTCCTATCTGTTATCCAATTTTTTCCAAACTTTTTATAGCATTTTGTTTCGTCTGTAATCTTTGCATAATCCTACAAAAAGAAATTATTGAGACAAGACATTGTTTATATCCCATCAATGCCGAAAACACACACTTACACTTAAAGAAACCATTCTTGAACATTCAAAACCATTGACAGAGTGATGCTACAAAATGTTTGGAACAAACTGGATTACAGATTGGAAGCATGCCATGTAACAAGATGATCACACATCGAAAATTTGTAACAGAAAAAAACCTGGTATATTTTTCTCTGAATCAATGAGTCACTTACTGTAATGTGTGCAGCATTTACCTTTTTCTTAATAACATGTTCAACCGCAGTAAAATTATCCTAGATGCTTCTATTACTTATATAAAAATAATTTCTACTTATGTTGATCTAAGACAGCTGGAAACAACTAAATTCCAGTCAGGCGACAAACGTGTCCGTCGCTACTTTTCCATTAATAGCTCCAAATCCATCGCCCAGCTTTTATCCACTGACAGTAAAGACCTGTCTTCCTCCCAAGAATTGATTGGCTCATGAAAGATTGGCATTCCGAGCTTTATGTGTTAATCGCTCTAGAACTCATGTCGCCTTACTTATAAGTTGGTAATCGGATGGATTACCGAATTACTAGTTGCTGAATGTTGCCCAGCATCTGCAATTT
The DNA here is from genome assembly GCA_026543055.1 of Argiope trifasciata. Lineage (NCBI taxonomy): Eukaryota > Metazoa > Arthropoda > Arachnida > Araneae > Araneidae > Argiope > Argiope trifasciata. The sequence goes on from JAPMOQ010031664.1 coordinate 117,114, forward strand.
ATAGGCGGAATATCGAAGAACTAAAGAGTTAAGTCTATTAATGTTGATAATAAAACTCTAATAGCTATTGGGATAGTCAAAGAGTATATAAGTCTGATAGTAAAGTGGCATCAGATAATTAAATTTTAAAAATTTTAGAGAGCCGACTACCTTAGAAGGAAAATTTTTGAAAAATTGGATTTTTTAGGCACTATTTATGATTTTTAGATGCTTGGTTATAATAAACCCTATAAATACTATCACATTTATTTGGAAATAGAATATATTTTGAGAAATAGGAAAATTTGTAGTAAATTTTAAGGAAATTTAAAGTATCCGACTACATTCGGGGGAAATTGTTCGAAAAATTGTATTTTTCTAAAACTATTTAAAATTATGATTTTTTTGATGAATTGTCAATTATGATACAAAATGCTACAAATACAACGAAATTATTTTTAAATATATAATTTGAGAAATAAAAAAATTTGTAGTTAATTTTAATGAAATTTAACCCAAACGGTTAACATTCTACATAAAATGGTAACACAAATTTTCTTTGTACATAAGTTATAGAATACAATGATGAATGAAATGAACCAAAATCTAAGAAACATTTTGCAATGCAAAGAAGTTACGGGTAAAAATATACGTATATATGCATTTTTTCCATCAATTCACAAAATTCTTCTAAAAGCACCTATAAATGAAAACGCATTGTACCAACACTAAAACTTTTGGTTCATTCATTGCCCACATTATTTAAAACACACGCTGCAATTTTTATGAAAATACCTCTATCACTTTTTGAAATATTATGCTAACTGTGCACAATTTTTATGAAAATTAGTCTTGTGAAAATGGAAGTGAAAGACAAATTTTAATTGAAAAAAAATATATGACTCCGGATGATAGGGCAGACTTCCCGTTTCCCAGAAAAGATGAACTGTTTTGGAAAGAGGAAAGTCTGAACTGCAAGAAATAACGATGAAAAACAAATTCTGCAAATGTAGTCGAAAACCAATGTTTTTACCGTAGTTGGATACCTTTACCAAAACGGTTAACTCTCTACAAAAAATTATAACGCAGCATTCTTATTTTTCTTTGCCCACAAGTTATAGAATATAATAATGAATGAAAGGAACCAAAAATTAAGAAAAAGTTTGAGTTGCAATGAAATTATGAGTAAAAATGCGCATATTTGCATTTTTTTCCATAAATGCGCTACTTAATTTTTCTAATAATACCTGTACGTGACAAAGTATTTCACCAACACTAAAACTTTTGGTTCATTTCATTGTCCATATTCTTAAAAACACACGCTGTAAGTTTTACGTAAATACCTCTGTAATGTTTGGGGATATCATGTGAACGGTGGAGAATTTTAATAAAAATTAAAGTTTCAAGAATTTGTGACGCTGGATGATACTTCATGCCTTCTTCTCCTTAGAAAAGATAAACTGTTTTGGGAAGATAAAAATCTGAACTACAAGAAATGATTGGAATGTAAAAAAAAAAATCGCCAATGTGGTCGGTAACCAGTGTTTTAAATATAGTCGTATACCTTAAAGATTAATGAGATAGGTTCGAATATTTTCCTATTATATTATATGATGGATTTTTTAAATCAAAGTTAATGTTATTTTTGCCTTAGACCAGCATGAAACGTATAAACAGTTTAAAAGTTTCATCGTTAAAACGCTCTTTGTGTGAAGAAAACTTTTCAATATTCAACTTAATAGTATTGTTTCCTCATAATGATCAATCCACAATCAATCAAATCTTTCATAGAAGTGTGTTTTGCCTTTCCTATAAGAAAGATCGACGTCAAATTATCTCGTCTCAGCTACGGGAATACACGTTTCATCCATAAGCACCTCATTTTCGACGAAATTTCGTCCATATATCCCATTTGCCATATTAATATTACTGTGTAGTGATATCTTAATAAGCCAGATAACATCTACCGGAATGAGCAATTGCTTTTGTCCTGTGGTTATGTTACTGGGCTTTAGACCCAAAGGTCCAGGGTTCTATTCTGAGCCAACATCACCTTTCTACAACTGCAAAACGCATTATGATTGAATGCCCTTCTTTTAATTCCCATCGACAGAGCTTTATTAATTGCTCGTCTGTAATTCCCACAATAAAATTCCTGTAATCCTGTGTGACTTGATGGATGAACCGCCCCAATCAAATCTTGAAAACTATTTATTTTTTTTCCTTATATTTGATAACTCATTTTTTGCTTGTATTGCAATTTATTTCATTTCTTCAATAGTTTTTCCAAGTTTATGAAGTTTTATCATACGTTTAGAAACTGTGGTTGATCTTTTCACCTGTGGTGACATCTTAATAAGCCAGTAACTACCACTAAACATCGGTGGCCATTTTTGTATAGTGGATAAGTTACTGGCTTACAAATCTGAAGATCCCAGGTTCGATCCTTGGCGGAATTCAACCTACGTATTTGCATAATTCCGCCAAATTGATGACCTCGGACGTGATGAATTTTCAACAACTCTCTTGGCGCCATCTCTTCATCAGCAACGCAAAGTCGTCAGACTCACTTGACGCACCAAGGCAAAAGCCGTCAGACTCACTTGACGCACCAACGCAAAGTCGTCCGACTCACTTGACGCAGCAGCAACGCTCATATACTAGCCATAATGCTTGGCGCAATAAAATCGTTCATCTCTCAACCGAACAAACTGGTAGGGGAGTATTGTGGTGACATCTTAATAAGCCAGTAACTACCACTAAACATTGGTGGCCATTTTTGTATAGTGGATAAGTTACTGGCTTTCAAACCCGAACATCGCAGGTTCGATCCTTGGCGGAATTCAACTTACGTATTGGCACAATTCCGCCAACACACCTACGCCAAACATCTTTTGCTGCCATTTTTTTAAAACTTTTAATCATATTTATAGGGCAGTGAAATCAAATATAGTTTTTGCACCAAAAAAATCCATATAATGATATTTACTTACGATAGCACATTTTTAGAAACTGTGGTTGACCTTTAAAACTTTTGATGTCAGTGTTTTTAACTTTTAACCATATTTATGGGACAGTGTAGCCAAATATAGCTCTTGCACCAAAAAAAAATCCATATAATGATATTTACTCCTATATAATGGAAAATAAATTCCTTAATCTATTTGAAGGACAACAAAATGAGGTGGAATAAAATACTGATATATTCTTTATAATATATTTCAGTATTATTGGCATCCATGTTGAAACAATTTTCATAAGAAATGTAAAATTATTTTGTCCTGTATAGAAAAACAATGCCATTATATTCTGATGACAACACTATAACTGCTTATTTCGTAATAATATCATCTTGAAACCTCGTTTGAGAAAATTAATGTTTAGAAATGTAAACATATATGGAAATCATAAAGTGTAGCCAAATGTAGACTTAGATTTACGACGAAATATTCCAGTGTCATATCTGTCTTGAGGTCTTAGTGTCAACCATATTGGTAGACAGCATTTATATTGTATCGGCGAATATATCTTAAACATTTCCACAGTCCATTGCGAAAGATATACATATATGTATTCCCTTTGATATATCTGTCTACCTTGCAGATGATATGAACTAATCGATTCGCATCCAACTCATACAGTGGATGCGAAATTGCCTCATAAATTGTCATTGAAACGTTCTTTCACGATAATCTTTGTATCATAAACTGAGAGTGAAATATTTAATAATAGAAATGTGTCGCTCATAAAAATAGTATTACAGATTCATTCATTAAATAAGTGTCGAAATTTCTTTGAATATACGGCAAAAAGGCATTACGTATTTACCAAATGTATAATCCATTCGGCTGAAATAATGTATTTCTTTGTCACTAAGTAATTAATCACGGATAAATGAAAAAAAATTTATTCTATGAATTACACATTTAAACTGCTGAAGTTAATATTTATGCAGTTTTATAGATCTTTATGTTTTAAGTTATTTTTGACAGTTTCTCTGTGTAGTTTTTTTTACTTCAATATATCACAGATTGGACGTGTAATTTTTGACATTTTATTCTCTGTGATAATATCTGACTACGTTAAAAACATTGGTATTTGATCACATTGGCGATTTAAAAAAAAATGTTTTTTCTTGTAATTTATACTTTTCTCTTTCCAAAACAGTTTGTTTTCTCTTAGGAAAGGAAGGTCTAACCTATTATCCAGAAAAATTTTAAACAAAATTGATTTTTCAGCTAAAATTTTTCTTTAACTTCAATTTTAATTTTCATAAAAATTATCCACCATTAACATGATATCCCAAAAACTAATAGAGGTATATACATAAAAATTTCAGAGCGTGTTTTCAATAATATAGGCAATGAAATGAACAAAAAGTTATATTGTTGGTAAAATACTTTTTCTGTTATAAGTGTTTTAAGTTGCGAATTTATGGAAAAAATGAATATATACATATATTTTTGCCCTTAACTTCTTTGCATCTCAAAATATTTCTTAGATTTTGGTTCATTTCATTCATCATTAAATTCTATAACTTGTGTACAAAGAAAATTAGGATTTTTGCTTTACATTTGTGTGTAGAATGTTAACCCTTTTGTTAAAATTTCACTAAAATTCACCACAACTTTTCCTATTTCTCAAATATATTATATTTTCAAATAATGTTTTTGTATTTATAGAGTTTATAATTGATAATACTTCTAAATCCAAAAATATTTTTTAGAAAATCGAATTTTTCAGAATTTTTCCTTTGAACGTATTCGGTTACCTTAATATGTATCATTTATCATAAAGGTTTTCAATGCATAAACTGAACTATTCCAGATTCCAATGGGTGTATAGAGTGACTGGAATAAAACAAGCTGAATAGCAAATGTTTTTTCCTAAGCACAAATGTGGAAGCACGGTAGAGAAACACTTCTAAGAGGTGCACAATATCAGGATTTGTAGAAAACCGAAGCACACAAGCTTCAAATCGTATTAAAAATCTCAACAATACAAAAGCTCTCAAAGCTACTTTGCTTAAGGTATTCGACAACATTCGAAATAAAATTTTTGAAATTTTGGATTCTTTAAATACTATTTAAAACTATGGTTTTTAGATTATTGTCAATTATGATACAAAATACTGTTAAAGCAACAAAGTTATTTGAAACTATAAGATATTTTCAGAAATACGAAAATTTATCATACATTTTAATGAAATCTAACCAAAACGGTTGCCACTCTGCATAAAATTGTAATGCAGCAATCCTATTTTTCTTTGTCCACAACTTGTAGAATGTAATGAACCAAAATCAAAGAAAAATCTTCAGATGCAAAGACGTTATAGGTAAATATATACGTATATATGTATTTTTTCCTGAAATTCACTACTTAATTCTTCTAAAAACGCCAATAAACGAAAAAGTATTTCGCCAAGAATAAATTTTTTAGTTCATTTCATTGCCCACATTATTTAAAACACGCGTTGAAAGTTTATGTACATACCCCTATTGGTTTTTGAGATATCATGCTAACGGTGAAGAATTTTTATGTACATTAAAGTTTAGAGAAAATGGGAGTTAAAAACAAATTTAAGGTGAAGAAATATGTGACCCTGGATGATAAGCTAGACCTTTCTTTTCCTAGAAAAGATAAACTGTTTTGGAAAGAGGAATGTTTGAACTACAAGAAATAACAACTTTAAAAAAAATTCGACAATATGGTCGATAGCAAGTGTATTGAACGTAGTCGGATACCTTAACTACTCACTTGAGCACAACTCAACTAATCAGTCTCTGCACAAACCACGAATGAATCTGAACTCTCGATTATGTCTACTTTTCTTTTTGGTATTTTCAATGTCTTAGAACAAGAATCAGTAATGGTGTCCTAATGGTGCTGTTTACACGATTCTCGAATATTAAAGATCCTTTGTTTTTGTCATTGGAGTAGTCGATTTCGTTTCCTAGTCATCAAATGACAAGGATAGAGGTTATTTAATTACTCTCTATAAAATTATCACTAATATGCTGAAAAATACTAATACAAAATCTTATCAATAATATTTATTGGATAAAAATATATTAACGTTTATTCAACCGATACTTTTGCATTAAGATTGAAATATTTTAAATTATTCTTTTCCAGCTAATTATTTATTCATTTCCATCTAAATTATTTAATTAAGGTATCCTACTACGTTCGAAGGAAAAATTTTGAAAAATTGAATTTTTTAGAAACTATTTAAAATTATGGCTTTTAGATATATTGTCAATTATGATACAAAACACTATGAATACAAAAATATTATTTGAAACGGTAATATATTTTGAGAAATAGGAAAGTTTGTCGTAAATTTTAATGAAATTTGACCAAAATGGTTAACACTTTACACAAAATGGTAATGCAGCAATCTAATTTTTCTTTTTACTCAAGTTATAAAATAAAACGAGGAATAAAATGAACAAAAATCTCGAGATGCTAAGAAGTCATGGGTAAAATTATACGTATATACATATTTTTACCATAAATTTACAACTTAATTTAAAAAAAAATATCTATAAATGAAAAAATATTCCTCCAATAATAACACCTTTGGTTCAGTTCATTGCCCATATTATTTAAAACACACGCTGAATTTTCTATGTGAATACCTCGATTAGTTTTTGAGATAAGTTAATGGAGAAATTTTTTTATGATAATTAAAGTTTTGAGAACATTGTGGTTTAAAACAAATTTTAGCTAAAAAATATGTGACTCTGGAGGATAGGTAAGTTCTTCGTTTTCCTAAAATATATAAAAGGTTTTGGAAAGAGTAAATTTAAACTAGAAAAAAAATGACCAATTTGGTAGATAATCAGTGTTTTTAATTTAGTCGGGTACCTTAAAATGGATTGCTAATAGCATTTCTGGCAGCAAAACCTTCCAATCTCGATTCTCTAAAACTATCAATGACTAAATATTCAAATCTGGCAAAGGTAGTTTCTTAAAACATTCTTGTATCGTACTCTCTAATTATTTATCTCCTTTTCATCCATTCAGTACAAAATTACAGTCCTTGAGTAAGGTTATAAATGCCTTGGCTAATAATATTTGAGAAATATGGATTTTTCGCACTAATTTAGTATTTCCCGAGAATCTATTGCATGATGGCGAATTTTCGGTGATTAATCCATCGAATTTAGCAATACGTTCCCCATAATTGAAATTGTGTTTAAGACAGGTTGTTTTAAACCGATTAAAATAAAAATTTGCGCAGATGTATAATTAAAATCACAAAATCACTTACCGAATTTAATTTATTTAAGTCATTGTGTTTTTCAATTCTAGCGTTTATATGATTATGAAATATAGATGGATAGCAAATCAACCTCTTGGAAGATTTACTTCTAAATTTTGCAAGTATCTACATTGTAGATATTAAATGTGTTGTCTTATCTTATAACTCTATTCGTTTTGTGGTTATCAAGTTAACAAATGACGCGACAGACTTACTTCGCATGTTTTTCATTCAATATCAAATAGTATTAATTAAAGTGTACAATAGTTGAATTTTAACCATACAAACATTATGCCAAACATAAAAAATTGATAAACATAATGCCAAACATAAAAAAGAAGACAAATATAGTACCAAACATAGAAAAACACAAACATAATGTCAAACATTAATAAAATAATCAAACATAATGCCAAGCATAAAAAATAATTGTTCATAATTTCAAACATAAAAAAGAATAATCAAACATAATGTTAAACATAAAAAAACAGACAAGCGCAATACCAAAGATTTGAAAAAACAAACATATTACCAAATATTAAAAAAACACATTGCCAATGATTTAAAAAAAAACATAATGCCAAAGATTTTTAAAAAAAACATAATGCCAAAGATTTAAAAATAAATATAATGCCAAAGATTTTTTTTTTTAAAATACAATACCAAAGATTTTTTTAAAAAAAACATAATGCCAAAGACTAAAAAAAAAAACATAGTACCAAAGATTAAAAAAAACATAATGCCAAAGATAAAAAAAACATAATGCCGAACATAAAAAATAGACAGATATGATGCCAAGGATAAGAAAAAGCAGACAGCCACACTGCTAAACATTAAAAAAAAGACTGATGTAATTACAAAACGATATTATTTTTTTTTAATCCGAATTCTTAATTTTATTTCCGGATGCTTTGAACTGAAAGCAAGGGATCATAAGTTCGTATCTGACAACAAGCCAATTGCTTAAAAATAGATCTGTTATTGATCTAATTTGTGTGTTTTTTAGTTTGTTCTAATAATTTCTGTGTCTTTCTAAATCGGGCAGATTCGTGTCATTTCGTCTTGTGAACAAAAATTGATCTAAGGTTTAGTTCCTTGAATCAAGTCACGAGTTTAGACTAAAGTTAAAGTGTTATCTTTGACTTTAGTTAATACATGGTTTATCTACAATAACTTCATCTATTCAAAAATATAGTAAAATGCAATGACATTTTAGTTTTCTTTTTAAACTAAATAAAGCATTATTATATAGATGAATCTTTTTTTGATATTTCATATGCCTACACAGTTGCTCACTCTTTTACTAACTATGCAAATTTATGATGTGGCTAAGAATACCAGATTCTAAAACTGATGTATATTGTACGATTAAACTGATGTATATTGTGCGATTTAGGCGACACGGTACTATCATTTTTTTAAAAATTTTAATATTTGAAATTAGATTTTAAGTGTATCTTATCTTAAATAGCATTCTATAACGGCCCACAAAAAATTTGAATAATTTCAATAGTTTTTGAAAAATTTAATTTAAAAAAAGAAATGAATTTTTTTAAACCCTAAAACTTTTTTAAATATTAAAATTTTTCACAATTTTTTTTCAGGTAGTTAGTTATATATTACATAAAAGTTACTATGGAATTTATCCTCCTGATAATAATTATTCAATTATAAATATTTTCATTGTTAAACATAGAAAAAATCTGAAAAAAACACATATTTTGAGTTTGAACAGTAAAAAAAAAAATAACTAAGCATCTTAGAGCAAATTACATAGTAAGTTTTATAAAACTTGTATTTAGGAACATTCACAAAACATTTCACATCTCTTCATCAATTTTTAAAAAAGCCTTAGGCTTTCGAAGAACAGCACGTAAACAAAATTACATCAGGGAGAAAAACGAATTTAAAGATTTCAAATTGCAATAACTTGATATGAAATTCATAGAACATCCTGAAACTTCTACAAAATGTATATTTATCTATTCTTAACTGCATTATATAAACATATTTAGGAAAGTCGGCTTTATCAAATGAGACAATAAAAAAAATTCAGTGTTTTCATGATTTTTCATCAGAATGTGTTGCCTTATTAACTGTACAATTGTACGATTAAACTGATGGATATTGTACGATTAATAATTGCACTATTGTACAAGATGTATAATGAACGATGTATATTGAACGATTAAACAGACGATATAAAATTGATGTATACTGCTCTCCAACTGACAAATTAAGCGTAAATATTGAAGCTACTTCTATGAAATGTATTTTAAAAGATGATAATTTTGTCTGAAATGCGTATTTAAATTTCTATGCCAAATGTAAGAAAATCCACAAGAATAATATTTGTCTTCGACCCTCGATAACAGTAATTACATCTTTTCGCTATAGTAGAGGCAATACATTCTCCGAAACATTCGCCAAGCTTAATTACTACAATAACAGATTAACGCCATTCCTCCTTTAATATCCACAAAGGAATAGCATTCAAACGCCGTAATGACCATCTCTATCAGTCGAGGATAATATTTCTTAACAGAACTTTCAGGATTCCCGAGGAATTCTCATCCTCATCATCATCTTTCCACATCAAAAACCCTTTCTCTAAGCTACTCATTACATTCATCTTCATTATCCAATCCAATCATTTCCATGGAATTAATGTGAGTCAGCTTAATTCCCGGCAAAATCAACTACAGCCATTTTCCGCTTGTGGAATTCCTCTAATGAGATGCTACAGGAACAGCTAGCCCCAAGAACGAAATAATAATAATAATAATAATCCAGATCAATCAACATTTCCAACCATCTTCTTTTCACTTTGATAACTTCGAAATAAGCCTTTTGCGGTCCCCCCACCCCGTATATTTTGATAACCTAACACCATTAAACCGTGATTACCTATTACTAAAGGGGAACCGCAGACTGCTCGATAACTTGGTCCACATAAAATATTCAGAAATAGACGCATTAAACGCGTCCCAACTTCTCTCTGCGTTCATAAATAAATGGGGAGGAATCTCTGATATGTTGCGGAAGGCCTTCGCGTGATTCGGCGGTATAATGACGCAGGGTTTGGGAAAGTTCTGCTGGCAGTGATTTCTGCCTGTAAATGATGGGGGATTTTAAGGTTTGGATGCGAATACTTTTAGGGAGATGCTCTATTATGCCTCTAAAGTAGGGTTGTAATCGTCTTTTTTCGTATACCAGGGATATTTCCTTGAAGAATTAGACGGTGGTTATGAGAAAGTTTAAGAAACTCTGCAGTGTATGGGGAAAATGGAGGTTATGACGACCACAGAAATTAGGGTTGATTGTTATAAAGTTGATGTAAGATTGAAAATCTGTGAGAAAATTTTAGTTCAATTCGTAGTGCGACATAATGTTCTAAGTGTTTATATGTCCCTCATGCACTTTTGTAACATAAATGTGATTAAATCATTTATTCTACGATCAAAACTGTTCTGCTGGCATCGGTTTCTGCCTGTAAATGATGGGGGATTTTAAGGTTTGGATGCGAATACTTTTAGGGAGATGCTGTATTATGCCTCCAAAGTAGGGTTGTAATCGGCTTTATTCGTATACCAGGGACATTTCCTTGAAAAATAACGCGGTTATGAGAAAGTTTAAGAAACTCAGCAGTGTATGGGGAAAATGGAGGTTATGGCAACCACAGAAATTAGGGGTTGATTGTTATGAAGTTGATGTAAGATTTAAAATCTTTGAACAAATTTTAGTTCAATTCGTCGAGCGACATAATTCTCTAAGAATATATGTTTCCTCATGCACTTTTGTAACATAAATGGGATAAAATAATTTATTCTATGATCAAACCAGTTCTGCTGTCAGTGGTTTATGCCTGTAAATGATGGGGGATTTTAAGGTTTGGATGCGAATACTTTTAGGGAGATGCTCTATTATGATTCCAAAGTAGGGTTGTAATCGTCTTTTTCTGTATACCAGGGACATATCCTTGAAGAATTAGACGGTGTTTGGTAAGATGGTCAAGAGGAAGTTTAAGAAACTCTGCAGTGTATGGAAGTATGGGGGAAATGGAGGTTATGGCTACCACAGAAATTAGGGGGTGATTGTCATTTTGACGTAAGATTACTGCCTAAACTTTTTGAGCAAATTTTAGTTTAATTTGTCTTGCGACATTATGTTCTTAGTGTATATGTTCCCTCATGCACTTTTGTATCATAAATGTGATTGAATAATTTATTCTACTATCAAAACCTTTCCCTAATTAAGCTTCATTCATTTTTTACCATGTTTCATTTCTTTTTATCTATTATTATCTATAATAATCCATATTGTAAAGAAAAAACGGAAAAAAAATCATCTGTTTTTTAGTAACTCTCTATGGATAATTTTATTGCATCACCATTTCTTTTTTATTATGAATAAACTACTATAAAAAAAGAAAATGCAAATGAAATATATAATTTCATTATAGATGTTGCTTCAATCAATTACTCTCAAAATCAGAAAACTGCTTTTGTACTTCTCTTTATAGGCCATATTCCCATCCTTTTTATTTGAAAACATAAATTGCAAAATTAGCTTGAAATTCGTACGGTTTTATTGAAATGACCCAAATTTGATATTCATGCAGAATGGGAACAAAAATTTCGAAGAAGATAAAAAATTAATTGCCCTTTGTTTTAAATTAAAGCTTATAAATGCATATATTCATGAGATAGGAAAGGAATTAAATAATGGAAAAAATAAACTGAGCCGTCAAAATAATCTAAACAACGACTGATTAGAAACATTGTAACAAGAAAATTACATCTTCTTTGAAATGCTGAACCATCCAACATTTCGTAGCAAATAAAAATGTCTTGTCGTCTTTAAAACGAATTAAAGACTTAAGAACGAGTACACGTACTAAAACAAAATGGCGGATTACTGGTGCGTTGAAAAATTTCTTTTGGGGGATTTCGAAAATTACACTTTGTTAAATTCTTTTTTTTTTACTTTATTGTTTTTGTTGTTTGGCAGCAGCTGTGACGATGAACGAATGGGAAGAAAATTGGCGGGAAACTAAAATGGAAAGACGCAATGGTAGAACATTTGGCGATTACATTGGGTTTCGATAACCGTAACTTTAACTTGTGACAGGAGCAAAACAGATTGTTTTAATTTATTATCCCGCTCTTTTTTTTTCTTTTTATGTTCATTTTCGAATCAGACGGAAATATTTATTTCCTTTAATAGATGAAAAAAATTAGTTTGCTTCGAATGCTCGTGGGATTATACTGCGTAGTTCTTCATTAAGAAAAACATGAATTTCCTTAATGATAAAATTGCGTTTTGATATCATAAATGAAGATTTTTTTAAATTCGTTTTTCTAATTGTTTCGTTGTAAAAATAATGTATACATCTACAAAACGCAAAGAATATGGCTTTTATTTAGTTATTCTTTGAATTAAAACGTATAAATATTTATATGTATTTTAGAAAATAATATGTATGCGTAAATTTTAATATTACCAATTTCTTTTAAAGAATTTATGCGGTATTAAATACTAAATATCATAAAATTATCAAAACACTAAATATTCTAGGACAGTTATTCTTATAAGGCTTTATGGTGTTGCCATGAGGGAATTCAAACAATGATGAAATAAATTCTCTCAAAAAAGGAATAAATAAAAACATTTGCGAAATGAAGAAATTAAAAATTCTTTTTAAATGTGGGAGATAATGATTAATAAATTCTTTTATCATTGTGTAGCATTATTATGGTCTTGAAATTTACTAATACTACCATGAGTAATAATATTTTGTATTTTAAATAATTTTGCATTTTAAAGAATATAAATTTTTCTCATAAATATTGTAGGCCCATATTAAAATGCAAATTATTTTTCCTTTTTATCATAAGACTTATATTATATTAGTTTCATTTCAAAATATTAAATTAATTTTTTAATTCTTAATCTTGGGTTACCTTTAACTATTCCAAATATTAAAACTTGTTTTATGTATAGTTTTGAATGCTTTATTTCAGTATCTTTTGCAATTATCCAAAATAAAATATTTATTCAAATTGCTTAATTATTTCTCAACAAGGAAATTTCGTTACGTTGCTTGACATTACGATTTTCAAAATTTTCTTATTATATCACTACGGTATCTAAATATTCGACATAAAATTTTATACGTTTGTTGTTCATTTTTATTTTTAAATTACCAATTCCATTATCGTCTGTGACAATTTTAAATATTATTTTGGTATTGTTTCCAGATATACCTTTTATTTATTCTTTAAAAATCGTCTGAAAGCTTTTAAAGTAAAATATTTATACAAATTTATTAATTATTTTTCAATAAAGAAATTTCTTTGTTTAGTTTGGCAATATGCAATCCAAAACTGCGTTCCACGTTTCAGAAGTCTTTAAACATCAGCAGTAAAACTAATATTCGAATATTCCCCATTGCTCGTTGAAATGCAGCTTTCAGAAGTTCACGCAGTGAAATTACTTTAATTTCCTCAGGGAAGAAATGATGCCAGTCCCATTTCAGACGATCATTAAGGAAAAGCGCAACTATCATTTCACTTCAGTACAAAACCAAATACATCCAGTTAAAAGGCTACAGAGAATTCTAATGACACATTTTGAAACTAGGTTTTAAATAAGTATGAAAGGAAAGTGGAAAGCGATCTTAGTGACATTAAATATAGCGGCATAAATAATGTTACGATGAATTCTTGCTCGCATTTTGTAGGTTTCCAAAATTTGTTAACTGTAAACAAAACGAGAAGTAGATACTTAAAATTAGAATTCTATTATAAATGTAATCAGAACATTTCAGCATTCGATTCTTCTATGAATTTAGAAAGCGTCGTTAACATTAATTGCCGTTTCTTTGGAGAAGACTAAGAAACTAGGAAATAAGATTGTTATTTGCAAAAACTTGGGAATAAATTTGGGATGAATTTGCAACCTTATGTTTGGATCTCCAATAAATGAAAATTTAGAACAAACATTAGCTATTTCTTCATGAAATAAATAATTTTCTCTCAATAGGGCTCGAAAGTTTGATGAGTAGAGTGCCATCTCAAGACTATTCTCGTGAACAGTTCTTGTAAGTCTGGGTCTCTCAACAGGAACTCGAGTGCAAGAACGGAAGTTTCAGATTCCAAACTCGATTCTGAACGAGACCCACTCTATGAGGATAGATTTGTACAGATAAATAATTTATGTTTAAATATTTTTCTGCTGGTATGGTGTTAAAATTAGGAGAGGAAGTACCTTTTCAGATTTCAACTCCACCATCTGATAACCATTCAAGACAATGTGAATCTTTCCTAATTATTCCTGGTGAAGCTTATATATTCCTTCAATCTTAATTCAACCAATTTATTTTTTTAAATTAGTTTATTTTTAAACCTTAATGATAGTTGTTGTTAATGACTCTACTGCCGAAAATGTTACCTCGCCGAACTTTTAAAACTGATTAAATAAATATTCGCTTTGAATCATCATATCAACTATTCTTAATAAAGTTTGTTTATTACTATTTTTATTACTGAGTTTTCTAGAGTAATAGGACTCGTTATAAATGCATGTAAAGATAATTGTCAATAACTGCATTTTTTATAATGTAGCTTGTTACTAATAAAGATAAATAAAATCAGTTTCAAATCGTTGTTATCAATCAAATCGATGACACGTGTCATCTGATGATGATTGTATGAGTAAATTTCAGTCAGTAGTCATATCATTCAATTCCTTTAATTTAAACCTCTTGTAGTTTTAAAGTAAAAGGTAAAAAATTACGTTTGTGGAAAAAAAATTTAAAAAATTATGTCAACCAAGTGTATTGTAGTATTTCTTTTGCAATTATATAATGGTATTCCTTTTTTAACTATGCAGATCTTTGCAAATATGGAAATCGATTATTATTTGGCTATAACTATGAGCAACCAAGACATTTCTCATCGAAAGTTCTATTTTTTTATTCATCGAACAAGAAATTCTTTTAAATATTATAACTTCTGTGTATGTTAGCGACAACATTTTGTGTCCATAGTATTTTATGACTAATTTATGGCATTTTGTTTTATTCTTGAAGATGATTTTTATAAAAAGTATTCCAGAAACACATTAAATTTTGTAATTTGACTGTCTGCTAGTTACGACATATTAATTTCATACGATTTTGTACATAATTTATGCCATTTTGCGTTGGTTTTTTACATTCAACTTTCTAGAAAACTATAAATAAGAACATAAATAATAAGAATGATTCACTAATCGACATCCTCGTCTTAAAATTTTCATAAGGACATAAAAAAAGACCTGATGTGTATAGCGTGTACCAGTGTAGCATACTGCGGGAGGTTTTCAGAGATATCGAAATTATCTACTACCATCAGATTCATAATAAAATGATCTGTAAAACTAAACCTTTATGAAGAATACTATTATTAAATTCGAAATATTTTATTATAGAACAATTTTTTTTCCTTGCTTTTTTGGTTAAGGTTGTCATAAAATGTAAAAAAAATATAACCATTATGGTTTAATAAAGGCTATTTGGTAAAATCTGAACATTTATCTAACTACCTGCTATCCAAATATTGCAAGGAAGCAAAGGTCGCAAACACTAGATAAAAAGCTTTTTAATTCTAAAAGAACATTGACTAAATATTAATACTTCTTAAAACCTTAATAAATAAGTTCCTTACAGTTTACACTGGCGTTTTAATCAACAAAAATATTTTCGATGTGAATCTTTTCATTTTTTTTCCAAGTTCCTCATATTAATTTCGATACCTATTCTATTCGTTTCTAGATAAATCTCATCCTTTCATTCGTGTAATCAAATATTTTTCCTGAAAAGGATTTCTTTTATGATTTCAATAGAAATATTTGCAAGTAAGCAATCACGCTATTCATTTCAGCTATAAATAGTCTTCCAATCATTCCTTAAAGCTTCCGTTAAACAATATTTCTTCTTCTATATCTGTATTAATTTCACAGAATCTCTATCATCGTTTCTCCCAAAAGATATTTGGAAAATAATTTGGATGAAAAAAGGATGAATATCATGTTTCTTCTTCTTTTTTTAAGTTTACTTTTAAGCTCAAAAGGTTTCAAACTGATTATATTTCAAAGAAAATTCTGATGCAAAAATTTGTAGAATTATGAATTCTTATTATTCCCTTATGGTCTTAGTTTAATCTTCTCTACTAGACAAAGACATCTAAAAGAAATTCCGGGGTTGTAAATTTTAGTGAATTATTATTGATAAAAAGATTTTATTTGCCTAATTTCCTTCAAATAAATTATATTTGAAATAGGCAAAGGTAAAAATAATTGAAAAATACAAGACAAATTTTAGCTTCTTTAAAGAAATAATTGATTACTTGCTTTGGATGTTAAAAGATTTTACAGCTAATGCAGTTTTAATTCTAGATTACAAAATGTTCAGTCTATCGATGAATCACCAATATTATCTCAATATTTCTTGAAATATTAAAATCAACAATTGTTTTCACAATATTAAAATTGTCATTTGTTCCAGAAATGGCAAAATCAACAAATATTTAAAATCAAAAATTACCCCATCTATGTTAAAACAGCAATTGTTTCAGAAATGATAAAATTAAAATTGTTCTCGCAATGTTAAAACCGCAAAAATTATGAAATCAACAATTGTTTCTTCATTCTCAATATCAACACTTGTTTCACCAATGTTAAAATCAACAATTTTTTTCCGCAATTTTGTAACAACAGCCGTTTTAGAAATAGTAAAATCAGTAATTGCTTCATCAACGTTAATAATTGTTCACTCATTGTTAAAGCATCAATTGTTCCAGAAATGATAAAATTACCGAATTCCCTCACAACATTAAAATAACTGTTGCTCCAGAAATGAAAAAATCAATAGCTATTTCTCCAATGGCCAAAACAACAATTTTCTCCTCATTGTTAAATGCGTAGAGTACTAGAAGATGCATTATTTGTGTTGTTGGTATGTTGTTGCCATTTATGACACTTTATAAGCCCGCTGACGAAATGTCAGCGATTTAAGCTGAGTGTGTAGTAGCTTCTGAGGGCCAAGGTCCTGTCTTGTCAGAGGTCTGACTTCTAGGTCATATGAAGGTGGCACACACATTCTCTTGCACAGGCCCTTTCTACGGATGGGCTCTTTCACACACCTCATAGATAGAATACATTAATCATTTAACACCACACCACACCTCCATTCCTAGAGCTCATGTGGCCCCTTTCTGGTTTGGTAAATATGTAGGAGGACTTTATTAACAAAAAAAAAATACACAACAATGAATTTGAAAGATACAGACAAATGACAAAATACATGAATATACAACATAGCAAGTAATGATAAATGATAAAATGAACAACTTCTTGAATACAAGAAATTATATGAATGAGCATAGTAGTATACAGTATGAATGTAAAAAAGGGTTAAAAATATTAGTTACTTAAGAGGGGGTTGAAAAACAAGTTATAGATAAAGTACGAGCTGTATTAAATAGTGTTTTAGGAAAATAGTAGAGTTACTCTAATTCAAGCAACTCTCCCTGATCAATTAGGAGTCTAATCATGTTTATGCTTCTACTTTTGGAAGAAGGATTATTAAGGACTCTTTTGTACCACAGACTTTATGGCAATGATGAGGGTTGTCTGAGGTGCCATGAAAGAACAAAAAGGGCAAGATATTGCAAAGTGAATGGGATCGCCTACTTCAATACAAAAGCAGTAGTCATCTTTTGTTAAATGAAAACGGTGAAGAAAAAACAGAAATGGACCACGCTTTATAACAAACATGATTTCTTCACCAAACATGATTTTTATTGCAGGAGTGGGGCTGCAATGTTACTATTTTGATGACTTTATAAACAGAAAGACCTGTATTTTCATTATCCCAAAGATTTTGTCATTTTCGTATAAATATTTCCTATATGATATGAAAAGTTGCAAAATATTTAAATAATAGAAGTTACGTTGAATTTTCAAGTCCAGGCGTCATTCGCTTCCAGGTTCTTTGGAATAGTTCCGGTATAGGTACTGTTTAAGATGACACCGGGACTTTGGAGCTTCCAATGGAGCACCTTCAATAATAGCTGCTTTTGCAAAAGAATCAACTTCTTAATTACCCCGATAACCAGCATGGGCTTTGATCCATCTTAAGAGGATACTTGGGTTTTGGAGGAGAAGGGACTGAATGTCACAAGCGAGTTGATGAGGAGACATAGATAGAACACAGGGTAGAGAACAATCATGTCTGAACCAGGACTCGAGCCCGGGACGCCAAGATCAGAGGGAAGATGCACTTCCCCTAGACAAGGTCGCCAGAAGTTTGATGGCAGGGATAATGTCCACGGAACTTCTCTTCAATAAAAATGGTGATGCCTAAAAGTGATTCATTTTTATTTACAATAAAATCCTAATTTGCAGTAAATATTTCTTTGGTCTTCTGTCAGTCTTAATGAACAAAAAGATTGTAATAATTTACTGCGGAACTATTCCAAAGAACCTGGAAGCGAATGACGCCTGGACTTGAAAATTCAACGTAACTTCTATTATTTAAATTTTTTGCAACTTTTCATATCATTAGAAGCAAGAATTATATAATTTTAGCTACTGGTTACCAGTATTAAATTTGCAATCCCATGTTGAAAATAAACCGAAATCACCAGCTGGCCAATACACCTCTCCCTTTTCCAAGAACTTTAGGTTAGGAAATTGATTATATATTTTGTATGTTTGTACATTGGTATAATTATTCGGTTTAGATGTTTCAGAGTACTTACCATTTCATCTGCTTGAATTCATAAGATTCTTCAATGATCACAGCTTTGACTCTCTAGACCAGTGATGGGGAAACTACGGCCCGCGGGCCAAGTCCAGCCAACGGAAAGGTTTAATCCGGCCCGTTTAAGAGTGCCGTCGTGAGAATATTTGAACGCATTCTTACTTTGTAATGTGACGACCCGCATAAACATTACCTGAGGCGATATTCAAAACACAATAATATTCTGGACAAATCCATCCGACCCAAACAGCTGACTCCTCTACGCTCGAAACTTCCAGACACTCTCGCATTTTCGATTCATTGTTCTGTTTTACCGAAAGAACCGCAAAACTCCAATTCCCGAACAATCCTTGCAGGTAGGTATAAATACAAGCGAGGCCGTCCGAAGGTCAGTTAGTTAGCGACTTAGTCAGTCATCTGCAACGACCCGCTGTGATTCGAGTAATTGTTTGTGTAATCCCCGAAACTCCCACTGCCTCAACAAACTTAATATACTTAATATTGTTGTAACACTAGTAAATATGATTCGTTCCAGAGGATTATTACATCGCCAGTTTCAACAGTTTTTGGAGTCTGTACATGCTAAGCATTCCGATATCCTGTATTATTCAAAAGTTCGTTTGTTAAGTGCTGGAAAAGTATTTGAAAGAATTTGGGATTTAAAAGACGATATCGTGAATTTTCTTCTTGATAAAGACATTTATAATCAATTTGACGTCTTAGAAAACGAAACGTGGCTTTCTGATTTCGCTTTTTTCACAGACCTCCTCGTACACATGAATCAACTTAATCTCAAATTGCAAGGGAAAAATCAGTTTCTTCACGATATTTGTCAATACCTGAAGAGTTTCAAATTACAGTTATTATTATTTGCTAATCAGATCTCTAAATCGGATTTTTCTCATTTTTCAAGAATACAATCTTTAAAATTCACTATATCAAACAATAAGATTAAAAAATACGAAATTAATTTGAGAAAACTATCTTCATAATTTGAAAGATTTCAGGACTTTAGAAAAATGGAACCAGAGTTTAGTATTTTTGCGACCCCATTCAATGTTAATAACGAAGAAGTTGATGCAAAATTTCAACTTGAGTTAATAGAACTGAACTGCAATACTCTCCTGAAACAATCTTTTCATACAGTACCATTACTAGAATTTTATAAAAATTTAAGTCCAGATAATTTCCCAAATCTAATTACTCATGCAATGAAGATAATGACAATGTTCGGCTCATCTTATAATCCGAACAAATCTTTTCAACAATGAAGCTTAGGAAAACTTCTTTAAGAAACAGAATTACAAATGAGCACCTTTCATCAGTTTTAAGAATTTCTGCTTCGCAAATGGAACCGGACTATGATGAGATTTTGATAAAACAGTCTCAATTTCATTTTTCTCATGCACCATCAACCAGTAACGACACCAGAAAATAAAGTGATAATACTTCACATCAAGAACTACACTAAATTCATTTTATATTTTGTGCTTATAATTTTCTTACCTTTTGTTTTTTTACTATTAAAATAATAAGTGTGTGTAATAATATATGTATATGTTTATAGAACACAATTATTATTCTTTGGCCCGCTACGATCGTCTAGTTATTACAAATGGCCCGTCTTAAAAAAAAGTTTCCCCACCACAGCTCTAGACAATTGTTTTCTATGAGACCGGGTTTTTCAAACTGTTCCAGTGCTGGACTAACAGTTATATAAAAAGTAATAAAATTATAATATTTTCTTTTTCATTTTATACTGATTTTTTATTATTGGATTAAAAATCATAAGCATTAACTATTCATACTCTCTGGTTATTATTAAAACTGTTTATGATTAATGTTTTTTTTTCAATTATAGATAATTTTGATCTTTTCATATTTAACTGATATTTCGTAAAAAAATTATAATAAATGAAATTACAAAGTACTTAAACCTTCAGTAATGACAGTTTGAGTTAAACATTCAATTTCTCTCATGAGAAGATTATTTAAATATATATTTTTTTCAATTGTGATAACTATCCTCAAATAAATGAATTGCATGTTTGTTGGTGGAACTACAATATAAATGGGCATGATATTAAAGTCAAAAATTGGCATGAAAAATATATTGACATTTAATCTTTTTATTCAAATCTAATGATAAAATTTTGTTGAGAGAAATTTAGTTAAATTCAGTTCATTGTTTATATTTTTAATTCTTATATTCACAAACACAGAAACCCACAAATACAAATTTCAGGTGTGCTTAAAATAACCAGAAAGACGATTATTTTTTTAAAAGTAATGCTTTGTGCACGATTTCTAAGGAAAAAATCATTTTTCTTTTTGAAATAACTGAAGAAAATAATTTACCAGGGATTAAAGTTAATTTAAATTGTCCGAACCATTATTTCTATGTTATCCTCAATATAATATTTTCTTACAATGCTTGATTTACGCATGATTTATAAATTTAAAAAATATTTCTCTTTCAAAAATAACAAAGGCAAATAATATATTATGGATAAATGATTTATATAAACCGAAATATTTTTTATTGTTATCCGCAATTTAATGTTTTATAGCTTTATTTTTGTTATATATTTTCTTTTTAACAGTCGTGTTCCATTCTTATTGTATCAATAAATCAATAATACATAATGTACTTATTTTAAGCAAACCTTTTCTGAAATATTATATCTTCTTTAACTATTAATGCTTGAAAAATGCTTCACATCAATATTATTAACGATAAAAATTAAGCGTTGTTTATAAGTTGCTGAAAAATCGAATTATAATTCAAGCTTAAATAATTTTTATGGAAATTCAGTTTCTCTTTTTAAGCGATAAAGATTAAAAACAAGCATTTTCTTTTTAAACTTCGTTTACGATCTCAACACTTTGTAATGAAAAATCCAATTACTTTGAATAAAAATAATTCGTGCAAGGAAAAAAAAATGGAGAAATTTAATCCTTTTACTGAACCGCAGAACGGCGCAGACTTTAATACAATTAACGGAAAAAAGAGGCATACATAAGTAAATAAATAAAAGAATAATACAAATTCATCTGTTTATTTTACAGAACATTCTTCGCTCTAACTATTTAATCTCATCAAATAGCTCTTTAGCAGCGACGCTTTTTGCGTTTTTATATTCCAAAGAATTTTTCACAAACGATATTTTATTATTGTTTTTTTTTTCATTTCTTTGAATATTAAAACGATTCTCAATCGTTATGAGCCCGTTTTGCGAAGTTATTTAACGAAGAAGCAATTTCTATCAGAATCTCACAGGAAACAGCCTTTTAACCGGAAAGTTCCAAAGAGTTTAGTTGTGCGTGTGCTGTTTCACCGCTGGGAAGTGGAACAGTTGCTGTTGCCATTCAATTGGTAGTAATTTCTCATGGGTTACGAGACTAAACAAAGCCGGAAATTTCTTCCAAGCATCTATCAAAAGCAGAAAAGACCTTCGAGAATGGAGAGAGCCAGAATCTTAAATCATTTCACTTTATTTTAAACACTGATGGAATTCTTTTTTTAAGTTTTTTTTCTGTACGTTACACTATATTACGCCATTTTAATCATCGTCGACTGCAGATTACAAAGAAAAGAAAATCGATCTTTTGCTCAAGAGACTCAGTAAACAAATTACGTGAGAATTTTTGTTTTGGTAAGATTAAGTAGACTTCCTTAATGTTGAAGATAAAAGGAAAATGCTCATTCCTACTTGAGTTTAGTTGCATAAGCCTTCTCTTTAAAAGAATTATACGGATTTAAACGGAAGGAATAAAAAGAATGTTTATAGTCGTTTAATACAGTGCGGTTCATTAGAAAATGTTTGTTACATCTTCTGAATATCTTTTTAAGAATTTAATTCCAGCATTATTTTGCTCATTATTCTCGAATCCGGGCAAAATAAAGAAACAGACTATAAAATATAAAAAAAATTGAAAACCTTTAAAATATTTTCTTTTATTCTGAATTTTATTTTTGTCTGTTAAAAATGCTAAAGAATTTCGATTGCACTTTTTCTTTATGACTGCTGTCATATTTGAAGCGTTTTTGTGTTTAAAATCGAAATTATTTATTCAAATAATTTGGAATATATATATTTTAAAAATTATAAACCGTAGTGACGATACAAGGTGAATATTTTCTCTTTTTTGCATTATGTTCGGCACACGATTTTAAACTGAGAAAGTTTTTTGGGTAATTCAAAAATTCTAAGAATAGCGTTTCTGTTTTTACACTGAAAAATATTTGGTATGATCAAAAAAATATGAATATTTCGCTATTATTTTTTATTATTTCTTATCCATCTTGATTTGTAAATTAATTATACAGCTGGGCAAATGAGATACTTTGATAAATATAATAATTGGTAAATCATGGATAAGCAGATAAACATGTTTGTTGACGCATGTTATGAATCATTTGTTGCGGTTTTCTATCTTTATGTAACGGTACTAATAACTACATTCAAGTTTTATGGATCAAATCGATGTTTATAATAGAAAATGCGTATGTGTGCCTGAATACGAATGTTACAGTAATGAAATTGAGTTTTGAGGTGACTGGAATAATGATTTAATGCAATTCGAAGGCTAAAATATAACGGTGAAAAGTGGATTTTATTTAATGTTCGTATTATTTAAGACAATTAACACCTTGTATTTGTCTGTAATGTCATTTTTTTCTAAAGATAGTAAAAAAAATGTGTACTGTCGATAACAACAATTATTGACTTTCTAAAGAATTTTGATTTGTATTTCTTACATAGTTTACTGAAAATTGAATTTTTTTAAGAAGTAATTTTTTTTTTAATTTTAAAAATTGAAACTAATTTTCCTGCATCCTGTAGTTTTATTCCGTTATTTTTTGAAAAATATTTCTTGCTGTGATTATCTGAACATTTAATACTAATTTTAAAAAATGATCAAAATATCTTTCATTCATGTTTAATTAATTCTTTTGCTGATAAAGTAAAATATTTTCAATGCCAATTCGCAGGGAAAAAATTTTTTCTTCTTAAATTGGCAAGAAGCCAAGATGTTTCACCTCTAATCTGTCAATTCTTGGAAAAGTTATAATTTTGTACTCATTTTACAAAAAGCTAAAATACGAAATTGTGAAACACAAAGATAATTTTTATTCAATATAAATTTTAAAAAAAATGTTAATTTAAGAGTCATTAACCAGTTTTAACCGGTTTAAAGCAATAACGATATTTCTCTATCGGTTTCTATCCCCCCTTTCTCTCTCTGTATATATATATATATATATATATATATATGCTATTTCCAAATTATAAATTATTTGCCAATAAATTCTTAGACATATTACTTTATACAGAATAATTATAAAAACACAACTTTTGTAAACACAAATTGCTGTTATCTTATTTCTTAGATCAGAAAACAGTTTCATAATGGATTAATATTAAAACACGAGTCATATCCTTCAATGTTTCCCACTTGAGAATGAATGAAGTAATATTTCCCCACAGGAGGAAAGAGAAAATACTTTTATAAAAATACTTTACTGTTATAAACAGTTTTTGAACGTATTATAAAAATTAAATTATTTAATTTCTTCCAAAAAAAGTTACATTCCATGAAAATAACAGCTATGATGTCATAATTCTACGCCAGCCGTTTCAGAAACATATCTTCTGTCAAATACGCACAAGTAATAATAAAACTGTACTGGTAAAGGCAGGTCAACCTTTTAAAAACGCATTTGCTGTCAACGAAGCATACGTAATAATAATCCAATACTGCCAAAAGCAAGTAAAAAAATTATCGATGAAAAGATACTGATGAATATTGCCATTTATGCTTTTTTCCTTTCCTACGCGATTTCGAGCTTCAATTATTTGTTGCCTTCAATTATCCAAAACTTCCTTACGAAAGCAGGATCATGCTCTCACATGATAAAAAATAGGTTTAGTAATGTCATTACTTTTAAAATTTCATAGCCCCATTCCTGCAAAAAAAAAAAAAATAAATAAATAAATACAAATTCTATAAAATAAAATTTTTATTATAGAAAATCCCCTATGCTATTTCAAAAATTATGTCAGATGTAATGATATGAATATTGAAGGCAATATTCAGAAGTTATCTAGGAATTTTATCAATCAAATCAAGAGTAATTCTAACACAATTAGCAAACATTTCTCGCTTTCAATAAAATGAAACAAATATACCTATTTATGACTTTAAAATTGCTTCTACCGTTTATTTCACAATTATAAACAAATATCAAAGGAAAATTGGTTAAAACCTTAAATTATCGACTCAGACTTGATTAACTTCATCTAATTCACTTCCAAACATTAAACAAAACATCTTTTGAAAGTGAACTTAAAACGCTATAAAATAATTTCCATCGATATATTTAGATATGCTGTTCTTTAGATGAATCGATGATAATTAGTGTAAACAGGAGAAAACAATGAAAAAACGCAGGTCCAAAGGCATTGAAACGACTTAACCATTAAATATTTTTCTCTATGTACATATATTGGCATAACTGTTGCTAAACCTAATCATTAAAATATCGTCTTTTTCATTTTAATTGCACAACCATAAACTCAAAGACAAGATTCCATAAATGTGTCATTCAGATATGAAGACTTCAAACTTTTGTTGACACAATGCCAGCACTGATAATAATGTATCCATAACAACAAAATATATATGAAACCATCACTTTAAAAATGTTACTGATTCCATCTGTGCCTTTGGGTAACTTTAGTTGCAACTACTTTGCTGAAATTCTATATCGGTCTCCCATCTCCATTCAAATTTTGACCTGGGAGCAACAATATCCAGAAATACCCCATTAATCTACAAGAGTAATCCACCCTTCTTATCTCTAAGCTTTTAGTCAGCTTACTTGAAATATATCGTGGGCTGAAAACCAAGAGGCCCCTGCTTGTGACGTCATCTATACGGTTGCCATGACTACTCGAAAGTTTTCTCAACCTCGAGTTGGAGTCACTTTCCTTGGGCTATATTCTTCGTCGATTTCTTTTCCAGAAAAATGCCCCTTTAGTATTTTTATTTTAATTTCGTATAAACTGATATCAATACTGCAGTCAATGGCCGTCTTGGATATTGTTCCTGTTCTGTATGAATATATATAAATATAAACTTAGCAGAAAGAGCATTTTATTGCCTTCTTGTTTTGTTTAGTAAATATAAGAAAGTTTCTTTTTTTTTAAGAAAAAAAGAACTTAGTTTCATGGTTGCAACTACAGTTAAAAAAATTTAAAGCAGTTTCGTCTTCGGATTTCATTTTAGTTGAGTCAAATACCGGAGATATAAAGGTTTTCAAATAAATATGGAATAGTAGCATTTGCAATTTAATATCGAGTTCATATGAGCTGTATTTGTAACAAAAGTGAAATGCTATATATATATTAGGTAAAACAAAAAGAATGGCTCTCTCAATTTACTCATATACTCAAAAAGCAAAAAAATGAATGTTGTAGAAGGTGAGAAGTGGCTCAGAATAGAACCCGGGACCCCTTTTGGTCTGAAGGCCAGTAACATAACTACAGGACAAAAGCAAGCTCGTGTTCCGTAGACGTTATCTGGTTTATTAAGATATCACCACAGGCTTACCCTCCAGTAAGTTGATGAACGATATGCGTTGTTGTTGAATGGGGATGAATTGGTTTGTTGAGTGAGAGGTTGCTGTGTGTAGCTTTTGTGTCTAATGCGCCGTACCCATCTTTGTTTGGAGAGCGGATAACTTTTTAGTTACGCCAAGCGTTATGGCGAGCGTGCGTGAATTGTTGCGTCAAGTGAGTCTGACGACTTTGGTTGCAGGTAGATGGCGCCACATCAGTTGCATTAAGGTTGAAGGTTCAAATGTACGAGGTCCCCATCGTAAGAGGTGAAATATGCTCGGAATAGAACTCCTGACCTTTGGATTTGAAGCCTAGTAACATAACCACAGGACAAAGGCCTGCTTGTGTAATGTAGATGTTATCAGGTTTATTAAGATATCACCATAATATGGATCCTGTATTTATATTTCTAAAAAAATTCTGGGGAAGCTGTAACATATTCTGGGATATGAACATTGACAGTTACCAGAATCTATATTGTGGAAGTTCAATTAAAATAACACAATAGTTTTGTTTATATTGTAATAATTCTTTGATACTGCTTTTTTGCATAGATAATTTTCACAATCAAAAATATTTTGCAGCATGCCAATTCAAAGAGAGTATACTCACATTGCAACAAATTTGATACCTGTTGGCATATATAAGATAGAAATTCGGTTTATTTTTATGCAAAAAAATAAAGTTATCAAAAATATTTTTGCCAATATCTTTACAAAAAGCGAAAAACGAGAATTTAAAAAAAAATCAATACCTGGTCACGGAAGTTGTATAACTGCAGGAACGAGCAGGAAAGTATATCAAATGAGAATTTTCTCTTTGGAATGTGATCATGAGTTGAGGTAGATGTCCTATATTCCTGTATTGAAATAGGTCCATCTCTAGCTGACCAATGCCTGTGTTCTATTTGCATTTGCTGTACTTGATTTCATAAAGTGCTATCTTTGTGGATGTTTCTACTGTCTAACATTTTTTTTCTGCTTTCTTGTCATCAGTAGGTTTTAAAGAGCATTTTTAGGCATCTCATTATATACATACCAGACATATTTTCATAATAAGATATTATTATTGTTAGCCTTTGATATTAAATCAATTACTGATGTATTCCATGCATCGTTCCAGATTGAATATCAATAAATGGAACATTTGATGGCATAATAATATGTTTATGTTTGGTCAAATTATGTGGCATATTGGACAATAGAATTAATATATATATGTGTGTGTTATGTATATATATATATATATATATATATATATATATATATATGCATACAGTTTTTACACACACACACATATATGTGTGTGTGTGTGTGTGTGTATAATACTACACATACTACTACTACACACACTACACATCATGAGAACAAGGCTTTCTAATTAGACAGACAAGAATAGCGGATGAAGAATAGATGTATCTATAATTCGAAACTCAATTCAACCGAAATTCTGATTGTCCAGTGAATTTAGAGAATGTTGAATCGAAAGTTGCTGATGCTGTATCTTAGTTTAGCTAAAGAAAGTCAGAATTTAAATATTCTCTTTTATTAGATAGGAATCTTATTTTTATCGTAAATGCATAATTTGAGACTATGTAATCATGTTAGAATATGCTGCATACAGTTTTTCCAAAATCTGTAAAGCAGTTTCACACACACACACACATTTATATAATATATATAACAAAGAGAAAGACATTTATATTTATATAAAAAATAGAGGCAGAAAACTTATTAATTGAAAGAAAAAAAGATTTATTGTACTATTATAGAAGTGCATTTGATGCTACAATTGACGTAAATCCGATTGTCTATTACTTCGAGAATTTAGTATGGACATTAGAGGATTTAAAACATTAAAAAAATTTGTGCTTGCATTTAGTTCCATACATCGGTTTCACTTCTCTCATATAACAATTTGAAATATGATCAATAGGAAATATGATTCCAAAAAGCATTGTATAGTAACTATAATAGACTTCATTTCAAAAATCAATCACTTTGTTGTAAACAATGAAAAGACTTTAAAAAAAATACTGGAATCAGGTAGCATACCAGTCTGAAATAATAACAGAAGCCAAATAGAAAATAAATAAAATTTCATGCCACCAAATAACATGATCAAGAAATACAAAATTCCGTAAAGCCATAATTTGAAGGTCTTAAGAAATAATAATTATCAATCAAAACACTTCATTCCCTTCAAAGTCCTTTTAAAAAAGGAAATTATTTTTCAACTGATATTCTGCAATATCGCCTGGATCTAATAAAATGAGACAGACATTAATTTTCAAAAGTTTCTGAAATCCAGAAAAATGAACATCATTAATTTCAAAACACACGATATCTTAATTCGATTTTTTTCTTTTGAAATTTAATTTATTGATACCAACGTATCCTATTAATTAGAGGCACGGGTGCATTTTTCTTCCAATTAATGAATACCCGTGCCTTTGTTTACTCAACAAAGACTTCCCCAAATCCACTTAATCTTTACCATTGTTGTACCTCCCTCAATTTATAACAAAAGAGCAAACACGAAAATGATTTAAGCTTAAAAAGAAACCATCCCACGCTTCCTAACATATTTCAACGACATTCTTCCTTCGTTGTACCTCCAGCATCTACCGACCAGCTCCTTGGGGATCTATTCCAATTTTTTTTCTACCCTCAACCCTTTTCCGGGCACAAAGAAGAAGAAAAAGAAGAAATATAAGAGCATTCCTTTCCTGTTCACCCCTGGCTGTGCTGGGAACAGCAGCAGGTGCGCACCAAAAGCCCCGGAGACAGTAACAAAGTGATGTTGGCAAGCGACCGTTAAAATCAAACGGCAGCGAACACTTGCGCACAAGCCTCATCCATCATGGGCATGACGGAGAAAGAGCAGGTTCCTTTGCATGGCTTTGGTAGATCCTCTTACACGTTCTGCAGATGACAGACTGGCGTCGTTCGTGCTTCTACTGTCCAATACTGGATGGTTTATACAAAGTAGGAAGCCTTTTAATGATATTTGTAGTGTGGTGCCAATCTTCAAGGATTAGATTAAGGTATTTAATTACGTTCGATGGAAATTTTTTGTTAAAATGGATTTTTTAAAACGAATTTAAAACTATAGTTGTTAGATATATTATCAATTATTATACAAAATACTACAAATACAACAAAATTATTTAAAAATATAATATATTTGGAGAAATAGGAAAATTTGTAAAAAATTTTAACCAAAACGGCTAACATTCTACGCAAAATTACAATGCAGCAACCAATGCAATGGTTTTTAGATATATTCTCAATTATAATACAAAACATTAAAAATACAATAATATCATTAAAAATATAATACATTATCAGAAACAGGAAAATTTGTAATAAATTTTAATGAAATTTAACAAAAACGGCTCACACAATGCAGCAATCCTATTTTTCTTTGAACACGTTATAAAATATGGTGATTGAAATGAACCAAAATGTAACAAAAATCTTGAGATGCAAAGAAGTTATGTGTAAAAATATACGTATATATGCATTTTTTCCATGAATTCACAACTTAATTTTTCTAAAAACCCTTATAAATGAGAAAGTATTTCACCAACAATCAAACTTTTGTTTCATTTCATTGACCCTATTATTTAATATACACGCTAAATTTTTATGTGAAAATCTCTATTAAATTTTGAGATAGTATGTTAACAGTGGAGAATTTTTATGAAAACTAAAATTTTGAGTAAATTAAAATTAAAGACAAATTTTAGTTGAAAAATATTTAACCCCAGATGATAGGTCAAGCCTTCCTTTTCCCAGAAAAGTTGAACTGTTTTGGAAAGAGGAAAGCCTGAACTACAAGAAATAACAATAAAAAAATGTTCGCCTATGTGGTCGATCACCAGTGGTTTTAACGTTGTCGGATACCTTAAATGAAAATAAGATAGTTTTGTAGCAAAAGTTGAAATTAGGAAGCATATCTGAATGCATTATCAAATTTAGTTTTTAATTTGAGATAAATATTTTTACATTAAAGATATTTAAAGTTAATTTTCTGATAG
>JAPMOQ010031664.1:174390-193500 GCA_026543055.1 Argiope trifasciata
GAATAGAAATGCTTACGAAAAGTATATTACTATGAATAGAAATGCTTTCGAAAAGTATATTACTATGAACAGAAATGCTTACGAAAAGTATATTACTATGAATAGAAATGCTTACGAAAAGTATTTAATATATTATTAGCAATCGGATTGCTTACTTTCTTTTAAATTTCCTTTTATTTTGAACTATAACTGTGCATAAAGATAATTTTTAATGTGAGATAAATATCGAAAGATAAATGGTAAAATATTTTCAAACCATATAAAGTATCAGCAATACTGTATATTTTATCAATAGAAAGCCTCATATTAGCTTTATTTTCTTTTTTGATATGCAAATAAATATTACAAAGAAACATTTATTGAATGCTACTAGCCCCTTATACAAAAATGCTTTATCAAGATGAATATTGATTCAAAAATCTATATTAATATTGAATCCAATATAATGAATAGTTCTTTTTGAAACTGTAGCTTTATCGTAGTATAATATCCATATTTAGTTATGCTTTTTAATCAAAGATTCTATTTATATGAATATCAAGATGATAATTGTAAAATGAAAAAAAAGATTAAATCTTACTATTCTGAATATCTTCATATTTTGTTTGAAAAATCGTCTGTATTTTTTTCCACTCTTATTTTGTATCCATTTGCTTAATTTTCTTCGCTTAACCAAATCTTATTTTTCTTTTTCGTCTGTTATTATTATCATTCAATGAATTACACAATTTAATTAATTCAAATTCTTCCAAAAATATTCAAATAACATAAATAAATTAAAAATTGCCCAATCGATTTGACATTAAATCAGAAACAAATAAAAAGAATTGAAATAAAATGAAAAAAATAGTGAAGAATAATTTTGCAAATTAATTACAAAATAGGTAAGTTATTAAAAAAATTTAGATATAATGAGTAAGTTATAAAATTTAATCAATCTGAACAATAACATTTAAAAAATGCAAGTTAAATATAAAAAATTACATATATCACATTACAAGTGCAAATTTTTTGTCATATTAATTTGTTATTAGTGCTTAATTAATATGCTCATGAGTGTTATGTCTGTATTAAAGATCAATATATGAATATCCAGGTTTCAACATCATTTTTTTTAAATTTTTTGAATCTTAGAAGATTAATAAATACAATTTCGGCTATTCGTTTGATCTTTTCATGTTTGCTAAGGAACATATTTCCACAAACAAGAATAAGAAGTATTTTGTACCTGAATTTTTCTTCTTATATATAATATGTTTTCATTATTGTTTAATGAATGTCCATTTTTTTATTAGCAGCATTTTGAGTTGAACATTGCTTAGGAAATCTCAAAATTACACTGTAATTTGTCAAAACAGTTTTTAACAGTTAACAGTATTTCAGAACCATTAAAATCCTTTTAGAAGCAGCAATGTGCAAAATAATATTTTTAGAAAATAAAAATAAGTTCATTAAGCTAAGTAAAATTATTCATACATGAGGTAAAAAAATGATATTTCCAAGTTTCAAAGGCTTTAAGATAATAATAAATCTATTTTCTCAGTGACATAAGTTTAAGAAAGAAGAATACTGGAATCAATGGGTAGTTTAATAAAGAAGAATACTAAAACCAATAAATAGTTTAATAAAGAAGAGAGCTGAAATCAATAGGTAGTTTAATAAAGAAGAATGCTGAACCCAATAGGTAGTTTAATAAAGAAGAATACTGAAATCAATAGGTAGTTTCATAAAGAAGAATGCTAAAATCAATAGGTAGTTTTTTTGAACCTCTATTCCTATTTGTGGTGTTTCAATTATTATTCAGTAAATTTTTATATGCTTTTATAATGAGTAATTGAAGCTCATAATTGCTTAGAAAAGCTCAAAATTCCATCATGACTTTTAAAAGTTTAACAATTTATTAGAAAGTTTAAAATCTTTTTAGAAGTATCTATGCATTTTAGAAGCATCTATGTTCAAAATGAAATTTAATTTTAAAAGCATAAGAAATCATTAAGCTAAGTAAAATTTTGCAGACGTAAAGTAGAAAAACTCATATTTCCAGCCGAAAACGTTTAAAGATAAGAATAAGTCTATTTTCCAGTGATATAGGCTTAATAAAGAAGAATATTACAATCTCAAAAAACAATCTAAGTTCTTTAAATTGTCTCAAGCAGAAAATTTAATCAAAAGACTAATATTCCAAATGTACAGAAGTTTTCATCAAGATGTCAGAGCAACGTTAAATCAGAAGATTAAAGTTAGAGTCTACGACTTTTCTTTTAGAAAATGTCATAATGTAGTGGAGCAACTATTTTTCCAGGCTTTGAAAGTTGACAATTTTGTAATTTTAAAAATTACGCTAGAAGTTTTCCTAGTGAGTTTTTCACCCTTAATTATGTTAAAACATTAGAGACGGCAAAATGAGTTTTCTAATGTTGAAAATACGTTTGAATTAAAGAATCTTTGAAATAAGCTAATTTATTATCATTGAAATGCAAATGCAGTATAATCTTTCTGATTTGCTTCCATTTAGAAGTTGGCATCCAAATTACAGAACTTTTAAAAGTATAATTTAAAATGATGTTATTAATTTAATAAGACCAATGAATTCCTCATGCTGTAATTTCTACTGATGGCATCACAAAATATAAGCAGATGAACTCTAGAAATATTAATATTTAAGGTATCCGACTACGTTCGAAGGAATTTTTTTTTTGAAAAATTAGATTTTTTTAAACTATTTAAAACTATAATTTTTAGATGTGTTGTCAATTATAATACACAATACTATAAATACAAGGAAATTATTTGAAAGATTAATATATTTTGAGAAAAAGGAAAATTTGCAGTAAGTTTTAAGGAAATTTAACAAAAACGGTTAACTCTTTACACAAAATGGTAATGCAGCAATCTTGTTTTTCTTTGTACACAAGTAATAGAATACAATAATGAATGAAATGACCAAAACCTGAGTAATATATGATGTAAAAATATGCGCATATATGCATTTTGTCCTTAAATTCACAAATTAATTTTTCTAAAAACACCTACAAATGATAAAGTATTTCACCAACAATAAAACCTTTGGTTCATTCCATTGCCCATATGATTTGAAACACACGCTGACATTTTCATGCAAGTATTTCTATTAGTTTTGGAGTTATCATGTTAGCGGTGGAGAATTTTTGTGGAAATTAAAAATTTGAGAGAACTGTAATTAAAGACACATTTTAGCTGAAAAATATGTGACGGTGGATGATAGGTCAGACCTTTCTTTTCCTAGAAAAGATAAATTGTTTTTAAAAGAGGAAAGTCTGAACTACAAGAAATATTAATAATAAAACAAATTCGCCAAAGTTGTCGATAACCAGTGTTTTAACGTAGTCGGATACCTTAATTATAAAATAATATTGATTGGCAATTTTCAGATCAAGTTTTGCAAGTCTAGGGGGATTATTTACGGATGCTAAAATACTTTCTTTCAAATTTCCATCTCTGTTATCAAAATATTTGAAGTTACTGTTTGCATTTTGAAAATGATTTCTGTTTGAAACTTTTTAGGAGAATAATATATATACTTTTATTTATTTAAAAATATTTATTTCCAATTCTTTGATTGGTAAAAAATTGTATGTCATTATTCTGATCTAAAATATTGAAATATAAATAACTGACTTTAAATAATGTAATTTTCATATAGTCATTTCATTAACTTAATGAATTCAATATTTCATGCTGGCACGGAAATTTCTTCGAAAATAGATATGCATAAATGGAATCCAGAGACTTGCAGAATTTCATTTCAGTAGTTATTTAACAATACAATTAGTAATATTTCCAATTATTTTTAAAAATTCAAAAAATTATGTAATAAAATTTGATTATTGAATGTCCAGAAAAAGATTATATCTCAAAGAAATCATATGAGTAATTATTTTTCTAAAAACTACCAAAAAATAGTAAACATAAACCTAATAAAACTAATAAATACAGTTTTAAATTCTTAAAAGTATTTATTTGAAATCTTTTTTCTTAGACTTAAATGTTAGAATCCAAAATATAAAAACGTAATTAATAACTAAATTTCAGTAATGAATAAAATAATATTAAAAACAACAATAAAGTAGTCCTTTTATCATTATTAATTACCTCCTCATTTTATGTTAAAATATTGAATTAATTAATTTGTTATTTTATGTTGTTATTATTTTATAAATGCGTTTTCTAAAAAAAATTGTAAACCTAAATGGTAAAAAGAGGATAATATAAGCGGAGAAATCCAGAAACTTTCACAGTTTTAATTCATTCAATTTCTTTAACATTATAACTAGCAATAATTCTATTTATTTGGAAAAAAAATCAAAAATTCATCGAATAAAATTCAATCTTCGAATGTTCAGAAGAAATATACTTTGAAGAAATCATATGTATACTTATTCATTAAAAAAACTGTCTGTAGGTCGTATTTGGGAGACAATTATTATTATTTTTTTTAAATTAAGCAAATATGGTATGAGTGTAAGTAGTTTAGTTGACAAAATTTTATTTTGGTTTGAATTATTATAAAGTTCATGATTAAGTCAAGATACTACTTCAGGCATTTAGAAATAAATATGAAATTGTGCCTTTATTTTTCTTTAAATATTTAAAAATATTTTTTTTTATCATTTCAGAAGCTAACAAGCGTTTACTTTCTAAGTCGTTTTAAGTCCGTGAATTAGTTTTCGACTATTTGTAATGTTCATTTGTAAACATGCAAAATAAAATATAATGAAACAGCAGTTTTATTTAACAATTTAAAAAACTAATTGTAAGTACAATTTTTGTCGAGGCATGCAAAATTATATTAATTTATGTATGTGCATTCATTATTTGGAACTAGAATAAATCAAAAGCATAGCTATGTTCTCTTTTAAATTCTTATAGTTTCATTAAAAATAAGCGATAGAAATGTACAGAACTCTTTTATTCATAAAGAAATAAAAATATAATTAATTTGTTCTGTAAACATTCTTTACAGAAAAATAAGAAGCAACTCAATTTAATTGAGAAAGTAGGGTAAGGAACATAACATTAGTCTTCCAAATGTCTACAATGTTTATATATTTTTTTCAAGCAATACATATTCAGTTCAAAACTGTTAGTGAGTTTGATATTTAAATGAACTACGTTTCTTTTTTACTTAAAATAAGCGTTATTCTCGCTCGTTTAATGGAACGTAAAATGTAGTAGAAAATATTATTATGAGTTTTCTTCCAATGTTATGGGTTTAAAAAAAGGGCACACACTCTAAAGTGTTTAGCAAGAAAAATGCTTTAAATTCATTTCTACATGAATTCTCTTTCACAGTAAATTGGATTGCATCTGCAAAATAATAGGCTTAGCAGTAAAGTAACATTTGCTACAAAAATGTTTGAAAATAAATCTTTTTAGTCCATTAACATTTAATTCAAAGTGTAATCCATCGTAGGTTTAAAAAATGGCAGTTAAGCGCAACATTTTGTAACATATTTTCTCAAGAGTAAATCACCCACAAATTTGTTTAAAATATTTAGAAACGCAGCTTTGTTTTCTTTCCGTTTTGGTATAGTTAAAGCATTCTTATTGCTTTATTTTTATAGCGTAAGAATTATGGGAAGGAATTATATATTATGCAAAAACTCGTTATTCAAATTTAATTCTGATAGAAAAATCTAAATAGCGAATACCTTTTGAGATTAAGTGTTTTTGTTTTTCTCAATTTTATTAAAATTCACATTTTTAACACCTGTTTTTGAATGTTTCTAATTCTCAGGAGAACGTAGAAACATTCTAGCATGTCTATTCTATACATTATAATTTAAAAATTGATGCTAATAATTGTTTCATTGCATTTTATAGATACATAAACATAATTTAGAATTCAATTTAAGACTTTTAAGCCTGTTTTTTATTTTAATTTTTCAATAGGCGAGTTTTTATTTTAATTTTTCACTTGGTATGAAATGTACCATATTATCAATTTTATTGAATGCAAAACAAATATAATGATATGAAGAGGGAAATATCCTTTGTAATCATAGCATGAGTAAATCATACCTGTAAAATAAAATTCTGCCCAAAATAATATACCATTTTTAAATGAGTGTTATGAATAGCAAAAACATGCCATCCATGATTCCAATTTTAAAAACTATAACAGAAAAGTATGTACAAAACAATCTATCATTTTTCAATCAATGCTATAAATAACAAAAACATACCATGCACGATTCAGATCTAAGAAACTGTAACAAAATGCTTTGTACAAAATAAATTATCACTTTTCTACCAGTATTATAAATAACAAAAACATAGCATTCATAATTCAGATTTTTAAAAATGTAACAGAAAATTGTGTACAAAATAAAGTACCACTTTTCTAAAAGTGTTATAAATTACGGAAACATACCATTCATGATTCAGATTTTTAAAATTGTAACAGAAACTTTTTTACAAAATGTTCTGTCATTTTTGCATCAATGCTATAAATTACAAAAACATATGATCCATGATTCAAATTTTAAAAAGTGTAACAAAAAATTTTGTATAAAACAAATTACCACTTTTGTACCAGTATTATAAATAACAAAAACATACCATCCATGATTCCGATTTAAAAAACTAAAGCAGAAACATTTTTTTACAAAGTATTCTATGATTTTTTTCACCAATGCTATAAATTACAAAAACATACCATTCAAATTTAAATAAGTGTAACAGAAAAGTCTGTACAAAATAAATTATCCCTTTCCTACCAGTGTTATAAATTACAAAAACATGTCAGTCATGATTCATATTTTAAAAAGTATAACATAAAATGCTGTGCAAATTAATCTACAATTTTGCATCAGTATTAGAAATTAAGAAAACATACCATTCATGATTTAGATTTTTTTTAAATGTAACACATTTTTTTACAAAATATTCTATCATTTTTGCATCATTGCTATAAATTGCAAAAGCATACCATTCATGATTCAAATTTTTAAAGGTGTAACAGAAAATTTTGTGCAAAATAAATTACCACTTTCCTACCAGTGTTATAAATTACGAAAACATGTCATTCATGATTCAGATTTTAAAAAGTATAACATAAAATACTGTGCAAATTAATCTACAATTTTGTATCAGTGTTATAAATTACAAAAATATCCTATCCATGATTCAGATTTAGCAAACAGCAGAATGTTTTTAAAATTTACCAATATCAATTCTAAATTCAAGACTGAATGTTGTCGCGTTGCATCCCGATGACAACCTGCTAAGTACGTGACCACTATAGACATCCTCGCATTTCCAGAAATCCTGATTTATGAAGGAAACCAGTTCCGATCTTTCGAGGCGCGGAACAGTATCGGAGAGAGATATAATAGGAAAGAAATAAGATCCGTTCTTTCGTTTCAGGAACGTGATCCAACTACTGAACGCGTTCCGTTTGATTCTGGAAAAGAGCCTTGATGAAATGGTGGTACGTTGTCCAGTTGCGCAGAATGGAATTACTGAGACTACCAGCATTCGTAATGTTTGGAAGGAAATGATTGCTTGAAAACTAAGATTGGAGGAAAGATAGAACCGAAAACACGCAAATAGGGAATTAAGAGAAAGATTTTTTAGAAAAGATAAGTTGAAAATACAAAATGATGACACATCTGGTTTATAGTTAAACTTCACGAAAGATTGTAGGAATTCGAGATCCTGAGACATCGAATAAAGTTTACTGACTTATTACTCAAAAGTTTAATATAGGTACATTAAAAAAAGTTAGACCTCAAATTTTATAAACACGTATGATACATTCCTAAAAATGCGTAAACTATCCATTTCAAAAATTTTTTGTTTAAAATAATTTAATTCATCTATCTTATATGAATAATTATATTTAATGAACTTTTAGTTAGATAATTGATAAACGATTAAGCTTAATTCAAACGATTCATGGTTTTATATGGAAATATACAAGTAACTACCCGCAGCTTGGAAGATGAATCGGTTTGTTTAGCTAAAATTAACTTTGGAATTATGCTAGTAAAACTACCAATCTTCTTTGGCTGATAACTGTACTCCGATATTAGTTTTAGCTATTAAATGCCCTTTTTTAGAAACTTTTGGCTGAATAAGTTGCATACATACATAAAAAGATATATAACAGTATCGTCATATTCAAATTAGGAACCATTTTGAAAATTTTTAGAGAACTGTATCGTTATAAAATGATATTTTAAGAAACAAAAGACAGAGTAACATATCGTTTCCATAACCTCTCAATTACATATTTAAGAATCTGCCATTGTGAGGACGGCACATGTAGCGTGATGGTTAAACATCCTTACAATTTCTATGACAGTACCAATACACTGAACAAAGATAAACTGCATATAGTATTGTCGAAATATAATACGAAATCTCCATGTCAAGATTACCTGTGATATTTGGGTCTGGAGGACGGTGAGGTGCAAAGTGGTGGTTATACTTCCTAGCAATTCGTATAGCATTGCCAAAGCATTGGGTGATGCAAATGCAGGCCACTATTCAAAACGTAATACGAAATAACAATTTTAAGACTACGGATGATTTTTGGCATAGGAAGGATGGCATGGTGTATAGAAACGGTTATATTTTCTAGAATTCCTATGATGCTATCAATACATTAAGCAATGATAAAATGCATGCCACCATATTCAAAATGTAATCCCTATGCGAAGATTCCCGATGATTTCTGACATCGGATGAATGGCACAATGGATAGTGACGATTAAACTTCCTAGCGATTCATATGACATAGCCAATACATCAAACAAAAATAAAATGCATGCCACCATATCAAGTACAAGAAGTCACTATGCGAAGATTACTGATGATTTTTACCATTGGGAAGACGATACGGTGGAAGTAACTGTTATACTTACTAGCAATTTGTATGACATTTCAAATACATTGGAAGAAGATAAAACACACCATAAAAAATGAAATATAAATACAAAATATAAAACTCACTATATGCAGAATGTGATACGCAATCTCCATGCTAAGATTACCGATTACCTTAGCATTGAGAGAATGACACAATGCATAGTGATTGGTATATTTCCTAACAATTCCAATACATTGAACAAAGATAAAGCACATATACTATATTCACAACCTTGAAACAAGCGGAGATTACTGCCAGAAGCAATATATATATATAAACAAACGACAGGATGCGGGAAGACATCATTAAACTTCACATGTAGGAGGCAAGCTTCGATATGGACAGTAGATAGTTTAAATGTCTTCGAGCTTAATGTCAGACAACATATAAAAATACTTATGTTCATATCTCAAATAAAGCCATATCTTTTTGAAGAGTATGAGCTATTGAAGTGTAGTTCTTAGGGGTTTAATATATACTCAAATTGAGCAATTTAATCGAAGTTGATCAATAGAAATAATATCTTTTTTTAAATAAATTTTCTGATGATCAAAAAAAAATTATTCTGAATGAAGCGAAATTCATAATTTTA
Source organism: Argiope trifasciata (assembly GCA_026543055.1). NCBI lineage: Eukaryota > Metazoa > Arthropoda > Arachnida > Araneae > Araneidae > Argiope > Argiope trifasciata. The sequence continues at coordinate 183,897 of JAPMOQ010031664.1, forward strand.
TGAGTGTATTTTTATTGAAAAGTGATCATATAATTGATTTTAAATATCTAACAACACCTTGCTGAAAATAGAACAGTTTCTTTTGACATTCATTTACATAGATTCTGAATTTTATCAATAAAATGAATCTAAGTATTTTGTATAATAGAATATATAAGTAAAGTCATTTAAAATTATTCCAGAACATTTTCATAATAAATGTAGAAAGCTCCATCTCTGAAATATACCTGTCATTTAAGACGAAACAATCTAATTTTAAACAATCCAAAATTATTAATTTATGTTCTAAAATTAAATGTTTAAATTTAAATAAAGAACGCAAAATCCATTTCTTTTTGCAATCGGATTTTAAAAATTTACTCTTAAATTTATTGCAAATTCTTTAAAGATTCATATGGATAAATATATATTCATTTGATTTCATTTAAATTCAGATTTTGTTCACTCTATTTTTAATTCCTACCTTAATACTTTCGAAAACTTCATCTCTTTAGAAATAAAAAAATAAACAATTCGCAGTCACGGAAAGCAATTAATTAACCGTTCCTAGTTTTAATTTTATTTTCTAAAAGTCATTAAATGCCATTAATTATCCTAATGTCACTTGTTTCCTTGTTTACAATTGTTTCAAAGAGAATTCCGTTTGTGAGAAAATTTCAGTTGTTTGTAAGAATTCATTTGAGCTTGATTTTATTTGGTATTATTACTTTATTGAAAATCCATAAATACTTTAAAGAGGGATTTACGACTTTAAGGTATCCGACTATGTTCGAAGGAATTTTTTTTTTAAAAATTGGATTTTTAAAAAACTTTTTAAAACTATGGTTTTTAAATGTATTGTCAATTATTTTACAAAATAATATAAATACAATAACATTATTTGAAAATGTAATATATTTTAAGAAATAGGAGCAATTGTAGCAAATTTTAATGAAATTTAAACAAAACGGTTTACACTCTACACAAAATTGTTATGCAGCAATCCCATTTTTCTTTGTACACAAGTTTTAGTACATAATGATGAATGAAATGAACCAAACTCTAAGAAAAATTTTTAGATGCAAAGATGTCATGAGTTAAAATATAGGTACAGATGCATTTTTTCCATAAATTCACAACTTAACTTTTCTAAAAAAACCTGTAAATAAAAAAAAATATTTCACCAATAATAAAAAAATTTGGTTCATTTCATTGAAAATACCATTTAAAACACATGCTGAAATTTTTATGTCAATACCTCTGTTAGTTTTCGAGATATCGTGTTAATGGTGGATATTATTTATGAAAATTAAAGTTTTGAGAAAATAGAAATTAAAGGAAAAATTTAGTTAAAAAATATATGACCCTGGATGTCAGGTCAAGGCTTCCTTTTCTCAGAAAAGATAAACTATTTTAGAAAGTGAAAAGTCTGAACTACAAGAAATAACAATAAAAGAATATTTGCCATAGTGGTTGATAGCCTGCGTTTTTAAAGGAAGTCGGATACCTTAAACGACAGTAATAATGATTATTTTTATTTCAAATGCATATAAATTAGCAAGATTCAAAACTGTTACTTAAGGAATATTTTGCTTTAGACAATTTTTCATCTTAAATTACAGTTTTTAATAATGTTGTATTAGTGGGATTAGCGTAATATGAAACTTTCTTCAATTAAAGACTTTAAAGCATATTTTACAGAGGTGTAAAAATGTAGGTATCAACAGTAATATTATACATGAAGCATGAAAATCTTTTGTTTTATTCACTATTCTAAAATGAATGATTTTAGACATAAATTATAAGATTTAGAAATTAAAAATAAAGTAGCATTGTGGGACAGTACAAATTCCTCGACTTTGTAAGTGGTTGGAAACCTGTGTGCTTTTTCCTAAGGTCTCATTAATTTAGTTGTGGTGAGATTTTCATAGCATTTCATTATGCTATGGAATGCATACTCACAATCTCTTTGCGTATGAAAAAAACATCACCAAGTCATGAGCAAGAAAAGTTTGAAAAGAGTGGCTAGAAGCTTCTACCCAAGGGATAAAAAATCTATATTGTAGTTAAATATGTGAATGAGAATAGATATATATTCTTACTTTCTTATCTCTCAATATCAATTGTCATTCTAAAAATAAAAAAGGGTAAAACAAGCACCTCAGTCTTTTCTCATACATTTGCATTCGTAAATATCAATCAAACAGAGTTTCTCTTTGTCACTATTAACCAAATAAATTACTTTCCATCTGATTTTTATAACTGCATCCTCATTTTTTTATCGCTAAGGTATTGCATAAAGGTTTATTTATCAACATTAATGGTAAGAGAAATTTGTTTCAAAATAGCATTTTATGTATGTTTCAATAAATATTAATTGATTAGAAATTAATTTAATTAAAAAAATTTTTAATGACTGTATTTTTATAGAAATTATCAATACTTTTATATTAATAAACTACCATTTCATATAAAATTATTTTTAAAATATTTAAATACTTACTGCAAAAATTTATCATAGCACGTTATTGGATTCGCACTAAGTGATAGCTTTCAACAAAGAGATTTGACACTTTTTCAAATGTGGTAGTAATCATTATTTTGGTAAATATCGTATAATTTGTATCAACAAATGGTAAAAATAGTCTGTTTTATGATAAAATCGAATCGAAGATAAAAATAACCCCTCAACATGCTATTTTTTATCGTTAAGGTATTGCGTAAATGTTTATTTATAAATATCAATTTTACTATATATTTGTTTTAAAATAGCATTTTATACATGTTTCCATAAATATTAATTGATTAGAAATTAATTTAATTAAAAAAATTGTTAATGACTGTATTTTTATAGAAATTATCAATACTTTTATATTAATAAATTACCATTTCATATAAAATAATTTTTAAAATATCAAAGTAACCAGTGTAAATATTTATCATAGCACATTATTAGATCAGCATTAAGTGGTCTCTTTCAACAAATAGATTTGACACTTTTCCAAATGTGGTAGTAATCATTATAATGGTAGTAATCATTATGGTAGTAATCCTTATTTTGGTAAATATTGTATATTTTGTATCAACAAATGATAAAAATAGTCTGTTTTATGATAAAATCTAATCGAAGATAAAATTAATCTCTCAACATGCTATTTTTTATCGCTAATGTATTGCATAAATGATTATATATAAGCATCAATAGTACGAGAATTTTGTTTTAAAATAGCATTTTATAAATGTTTCGATAAATATTAGTAAATTATAAATTAATTAAATTAAAAAAATTGTTAATAATAATTATTTCTAAAACATAAAAGTACCTAGTGCAAATATTTATCATAACACATTATTGGATCAGCATTAAAAGTAGCTTTTAACAAATGGATTTGACATTTTTTTCAAATATTATAAAAATATATCGCAATAAACAGCTTTCTTATTTAAATGAAACTTTTTTTTTCCTAGAAACCCACAAAAAGAATCCTAGAAAAAGCTCTAAAAATGCCGGCAGCGCTATTGTATCACTTCCAAATTCCCTTGTTTCTGGTATCCATTCGCTTTGTTTTGCCGATAGCTACTCAACAAACGCGCAACCGAAATTGAACATTGCAACTCTAAAGGGGATTAGATTTAAACAACAAAGTTTTTGAAAAGAGGCTTACTGACGACTCGAACGAGGGCGGTGGAATCGGCTTAAACAGGTTCTTTTTTTACTCTCTTTTTAAGCAGCCGTGCCTGCGGAGAACCCCTCACAGCTTTTGGGGAAAAGGGATTTAATCTCTTTTCTCCCGTTGCAAGTTTAATTATTTGGGTGTCCCTGAGCAGAGGATTATGTTGCGCAAATTAAAAGTGAGAAATGATGGTGAATCGCTGCTTTAACAGATTTTCCGGGAAGAATTTACTTGGGGAATTTATTTAAATGCTGGGAATTTAATTGGGAAGGATTTAGTCTGGATGTTCAACGTATGCCTGAGATTTGTCGCTCGATAACAAGCAGTTTTAGAGTTGTTAAGGGTCTAATCAAGACGTAATCTGAAACTGTGCTGTTCGTCTTGGCTGAATGATGAAACGGATTTGTTAATATCGGCTTCTTTTGAAACAACAAGAAGACGTAGGTTCCTAGAACATTTAGAATCCAGCATTATTTTATATGAAATTTCCCATAATTTGAGGATTAGAAAGCAAAAATAAAATTCTATTTTTTTACACTCCAATAATCATTCATATTATCTAGATATGTTAGGATGCCTTTATGAGAAAGTTTAATGAGTCTAGTTTCAAGAATCTGTAATATAGCATTCCTTAAAACAAACAGTTTTAGAGTTGTTAAGGGTCAAATCAAGAAGTAACCTGAAACTGTGCTGTTTAGTCTTGGCTGAATGGTGTGACGGACTTGTTAATGTCGGCTTCTTTAGAGTTAACAAGAAGAGATAGATTCCTAGAACATTTAGAATCCAGCATCATTTTATATGAAATATCTTATAATTCGAAACTTAGAAAATTAAAATGAATTCTATTTTTTTACACTCCTATAGTCATTCATATTATCCAGATATGTTAGGATGCCGTAACGAAAAAGTTTAATGAACTCTGGAAACATAATAGTCTTAAGAATCTGTAATATTGCTTTCCCTCAATGTTAATATTGTTGATGAAAAGCGAAATTCGCACATATTTTTAATGAAAGCTGAACGGATACGAAATTATTAACTCCGACCTTGGTGACAAATTTGGCGATCATTTCGTCAGTTGGCTAAGAATTTGATTTTGATTCTTCGTATTATGGGGATTTTTTTCAGTTAGTGAATTTAATTATAAAAATCAAATTTATGAATTTATAAATATTAAATAAAATTATCAATTAAATAAAGAATATAAATTTATTAGAATTATAGTTATTTAGATTGGGCAAAAAGTCCTCCATATTAAGAATAATATCACTAGGGTTACTGGTTCAGAAGTGATCATTCTCTGATTCAGGTTTAAATTAAAATCTGAGATTGAATGAATGAAATGTATGAATAAAATCCGGCCAATAAAAAGACTTGTGACGCGTGAGTGGCAAACTCGTACTCTTGGCCCTTGTTGTCACAACTGAAAAAAAAGTATTAAAGGGTATAGAAGGTTTGTATTCAACGAATAGTTTCAAAAATTTGATATGACTAAAAATTTGGAATTAAAGCCACACATCAAATTTGTTTATTGTAGCTTAATGTGTTTAAAATACTGTCAAAAAATTGATATGTGTCCTAATTTGGAAGCAACACAACACACCAAATTTGTTTTTTCTATATTATTGTATTTTTTTTCACAACCTTGTTCGAAGAGAAGACAGAAAGACAGGAAGGTATAATTGCAAAAATGCGTTTTTCTTAATCGAGAAGATCTAAAGTTCGAAAAATTCATCAAAATTTCAAGGCACGGTTTTTTTATGATTACAGTAGTGCACTTTTTATGCGAGCAAGCAAATATAAATTATTTTAGAAACCTGAAAATTAATTTAATTTTTATACAGATAATTGTTAACTCAAGTTTATATTAGCATCTTTTTATGCTCACTCTACTAAATCGCTAACATATAATTGTCATCGGGCCTGTAAAGTTCTATAAGTCACAACAACGACAAATACAAAATCAATCCTCCCTAATAGCTGAAAAGATCGCTTTACTAAGTTTCATGATTGATTGAAGGTCAATTGAATGATGTCCATAAGTAAACAATCAGGGAGAATCTTGTGCTTGATGATTTCGCACATCTATAATAGTCGTTACTTAAAATAACATCACATCCTTTTTTGTCACTTTTTCTTATAAAATTCTGTAACTTTTGGACGGGAGTAGAAAGAAAAATAATCTCTCCATAGTCAAGATAAATCCTGATGGTGGTGGTGGTTCTAATGCCACTTGGTCACACCAAGCACGAATGAACGGAGCTCTTTCGAATTAAGGTGGAAGTGTGCGCCTTTCGTTGTTATCTAGCACCGTTAAGGTGAAATTACGACTTTGCTCGAACACACACGACACAATCCTTTATAGGGGGTGCCGTCGAACTCATTCATGCACACATTCATCCATCCGCAAGTCAGAATTTAGATCCGAATCAGAGACTGACTCATCCCTGATTCAGTACCCCCAGAGGTATCGTTTTGCTATGGGAACTTGGAGGGCTTTGCAGTCGCGACATATTTAACGTGCAGCAACTGCCATTAGCCAACACGGATGTCTTTAGCCGAGACGAGGACAGAACCCGCGACCTATCGGTTACGAGACTGACGCTCTACCAACCAGGTTACCGCTGCCTTAGACAAATCCTTCTTTCGAGAATTGAGATTCAAACACAGCGTCTTATATCACCTAACAGACCTACGAGACAAGTTTTAATATATATATACAATTTTAGTTGGCATATCAACTTATTGGCTTATTAACTTAATTAAGTCGGTGTGTTTTGAAATTATTTAAATTTATACACGACTATCAGTACCCTCACGGCGTTGCCTGTGGTGAAGCCGAGAAGAAAAATTAGCTTTAAACTCATGTCTAGCCTTCACCCGAAATGGCATGGGCATGTTACGCAATATTAAACAAACATAAGATATATTTAGAATATATCAAAATCAATTAATAAACAATTTTTTTAGAACGAAGTTTTTTGGTATTTAATGTGTTTCAGCCAAGGTTGAATTTCCTTCTTTTCGACAGTATAAGATTTTAATCATAGCTAAATTCAAATATCGTTTATGCATACCACAGCTCTTGCTATTTGCACATGAGCAGCATGGTCTTAGAGCATGCGCGGAAAAATTAAAATCGCAATTATAAAACTTCTTTTTTATTTTGATACGATTTTAATGTACTAAAACCTTCCCCAATAAATGCTCTACAAAATGGTATAAATATCTCTAATATAAGTTATGTATTTCTCGAGTTTTTGTGGTTCAAAAAGACAGACGCTTTCAGGAGACTTCATTTTATACTATTGTAGGAAGGTGATGTTGACTGAGAATAGAGCCCGGGACCTTTGTGTCTGAAGACCAGTAACATAACCAAAGGGGAAAAGCACGCCCATGTCCCGTAGATGTTATCTGTCTTATTAAGATATCACCACAGACTCGCCCTGCAGTGAGTGGACGAATGATATGCGCTGTTGTTGAGTGGTGATGAATTGGTTTTGTTGAGTGAGAGGTTGCTGTGTGTAGCTTTTGTGTCTAATGCGCCGTACCCATATTTTTTTGGTGAGAGGAGAACTTTTAGTCACGCCAAGCGTTTTGGCGAGAATGCGTGAATTGTTGTGTCAAGTGAGTCTGACGACTTTGGTTGCGGGTAGAGGGAGCCACGTCAGTTGCATGAAGTTGAAAATTCATTGTACGAGGTCACCATTGAAGGAAGGTGAAGTTGTGCTCGGAATAGATCCCGGGACCTTTGGGTCTGAAGGCCAGTAACATAACCACTGGGCAAAAGCATGCTCATGTCCCGTAGATGTTATCTGTCTTATTAAGATACCACCACACTATGTATAGTTTAGATGGACAGCTAAATCATCAATTTATTATTGAATTCGGTCTAAAATTTAAAGCATATATGTCTTTTATAGCAAAATTGTGCACTATATTTGATCGTCGAAATTCTATTTCCATTTTTGAATAACCAATATTTACATATAAGGATATAGAAGATTTTTATTCCACGATTATTTTCAAAATTTTGTTATGACTAAAAATTCGGAAGCCACATATCAAAGCATTTATCATTTAAAGCCACATATCAAATTTGTTTGTTCTAGCTTAATGTGTTTAAAACATTGTCAAAAATTTGATATGTGTCCTAATTTGGAATCAAACCAACACACCAAATTTGTTTTTTCTATATTATTGTATTTTTTTCACTACCTTGTTCAAAGAGAAGACATAAAGACAGGAAGGTATAATTGCAAAAATGCGGTTTTCTTAATCGAGGAGATCTAAAGTTCGAAAAATTCATTCAAATTTCAAGGCTCACTTTTTAATGATAACAGCAGTGCACTTTTTATGCGAGGAAGCAAATATTAGTTATTTTAGAAACCTGAATATTAATTTAATTTTTATGCAGATAATTGTTAACTCAAGTTTATATTTGCATCATTTTGGAAAATACAAATTAAATGCATACTAGATCTGTACAGACTTCGAATTTTTATTCAAATCTAGTTACCAGACAGCGATCCTCCAACTCAGACGCTGTAATTTGATTTCTATGATACAAAACTTCTGTATAGAATATTTCATCACTCTAAAAGAGTTTATTTTAAGATTGGAAGGACTTTTATAATAACATAACGAATAATTGAATGCACAGCGATACTATGCAGTTTCAGAATTTTAAATGCATGGGTTTTAAAAGACAAGATTTAGCAATGTTTCCGAATGACGTGAGTGATAGATTTTAACGATTATTTGACGACTTTTTTGAATGATTTTTAATCTATTTAGAAGTTAGTCGTTCAAGCGACCAAATGGTTAATCTAGAATATCAATTGCGTTTAATTCCAATAAACTAAGAATGACGATAGTTCTAAAAATTAACCTGCACCTTTAATATTAAAGTACTATAATTTATAAATCTTTCATTTTGTGCATTCGTGGGAATCATATATATTTAAGCCCATCAAAATGACCGACAAATTAACGACAGTCTGATATAAACTCACAACTCTAATAATAGTGATATTTTCCAGGTTATATCCATTCACCACGATTGGTCTTTCATTATATTGATGATTTGGTTCTTAAATGGTCAGCCAAATTTATATTTCACGAATTTCTTCCTCAATTTGAAATAAAGCTATAATTTTTATTGACAAATCGATTATTAACATAACTCTAATAATCCAAAGCTCTAATAATAGTGATATTTCTCAAATTACATCCATATACCACAATCAGTCTATCATTATATTGAAAAATTTGTTATGTCAGATAGTCAAAAGAATATATGTTTCATGGGATTTCGTCCACATTTTGATATAAATCAATAATTTTTCTTCGTAAATCAAGAATTAACATAGCTCTAATAACCCACAACTCTGATAATAGTGATATTTCTCAAATTACATCCGTATATCGGGATTGGTCTTTATTTTATAGTGATAATTTTAACTTGTTACTTACTTTTCACGGATTTATTGCATAGTTTGATATAAATCCACAATTTTGATTGACAAATCAAGAATAAATTGGATTCATCCTTCCATTCGTTTAATTAAGCTATACAATTTGTTAAAATGTTCGTTTACATGTCTAAAGAGATAAAAAACATGTGTAACCATCACGACAGTGAGACTGAAATTTTCTTAGATTACAATACATCCTACATTGTGCACTAGAAACTAGAAACACAAAACTAATTTTAAACCCCTTGCTACCCAAGTATTAGGAAAAAAAGTTGAAAAATGGTCCATTTAATACTCTTTAATACCGTTTCTGTTACATTTCCCTTTCTGCTATTGGTAAGTTATGTATATCCACATCAGAAAGCAATTATTCTCCCCTTGCTACCCAAGTTTTAGAAGAAAAAAAAGTTGAAAAATGGTCCATTTAATACCCTTTGATACAGCTTCTGTTACATTTCCCTTTCTGCTATTAGT
>JAPMOQ010031664.1:193510-211541 GCA_026543055.1 Argiope trifasciata
TAAAGGGTTCTTCAATTAAAGGACGATTCAAATAATTCCAGGTAAGATTTCTAATTTATTTCTTATTTGCATATCTAAACACAAATATCGTGTAAACAATTATTAAGTTTAAAACAAATCAAAAGAAGAATATTTACTATTTTTTCAAAATCCTAATTTCAGACTTTGCACATCTCATTTTCCACAAAATTCTGAAAGATTCATGTCCTAGACTTACATATACATAATTAAGTACTTATTGTGTACAGGTGATGACACATCCACTATTGCAAGAAGCAATATAGACAGGATTTGTCTTATAGTCGAAAAAAATAATCAAATACATCTATAACAGAGACTAATTCATCAAACTGGCATCCGTTTTGAAATGGTTGGCCTCCAACCACTAAGGGACTTTGACGATCTTCCTCATCTCCTCCTACAGTTATCATCCTGTTTAATAAGAAACTACTTAGATAAACTCTTCTTGAAATGCTCTATATTCCTTGAAATATACGTTTCTCAACAAAATAGATGCAAACATTTCTAAAATGTCAAATATTTAAATAAAAACTTTCAATTTTTGGCATGATATATTTCAGTGTTTTAAGATTTTCTTGCCCATTAATAATGTGCTTAAGTCATTTTCAACTTATTTCAACTACTTTAAATTATTTATTGGTTCCGAGATTTCAGTTCCTTTCTTTAAATAATGAAAACTGCCCCAATTACTTCACAAATGCAATTATTTTCCTGCATTCTTCCAAATCTTTGGAAGTGTACATAAATTCTATCGTTTCATGTTACAATTGGATTAATAGTATGTTCAAGTAAACACTCACCGCTTTGGCAATCAGAATTAAGTAAACTTTTGGATATTTTTGACACTTCTAATGTAGTTTCGAATATCGGTGTAAAAGTCTTCCTGAAGCGAAGAGCTTAGTTTACTTATCTTAAATGTAAGTAAATATAATTTGTATTTTAAGCTGAAAACTGTTATTCATAATTTGTTGAAATTTTTCACGTTATTTGTGAAAGTATATTCAAATATGCGTTCAGTCTGTGAATAATTTTTTGATGTACCTAACGAAAGAAGTGACATTTTTAAGTAGAAAATGGAAGCATCTAGTATAATAATATAGCATATAAATTGGTACATGTTAATAAAGAAATAAATAGGCTATAAATATAGGTCGTTGCAAATTAATGCACAAAAATGTCGCAAATTAAAGTTACACTATTCAGAGATCCATACCGCCGTAACTATTTATCCGAAAATTCTGAAACTTTGGGTACGCCTTAATAAAGGAATGGAAAAGATATTTTGCTTAAAAAAAGTTCCAAGTGCCGCCACTAGAGAGCTAATCATGTAAAGCGAGTCTCTCCGACGCGATAGATCCCGAACCGTCAACAATAACCCAACGCGCAGCACTAATGCGACGTTAATTCAACCAACCAACTAACCAAACATTTAAAACTACAGCATATGCAAATGTTTCAACGTCACTTAACAGCTAGCCAGTATAAAAAGGAATGCCTTCTTTAGAAACTTCATGCGAGTGTGTTCGCGACTCAAAATCGCTTTAAGTTGCAATCGTCCACTTTATTAGTCGAACTGTTTTCTCAAAACGACGATTCAGCACCAGCAGCTTTAAGAAAATTTCGGACTTCAAAGAATCTTCGAGCAGGTCAAATGACATCTCAACGATTAAATAAAATGATAACGAAATCGGAAGAAACAGGATCGTTGGTGTTCGTTTTGGAAAAGGAAGAAAATCAGTTCCTTTAGAAGTCGCTTAGAAGTTGCACTTCAAGTGGAAGAGGACAAAACATAAAACTTCATGGCTAGCAGTAGTGTTCGCCATGTCGCAAAAGCATTGGATAGGCTACGTTCCACTGTGCATAAGATCCTCAGGGATATCCTATGATATTATCCATGCAAAATCTCACTTGTTCAACAGCTGCATACGCAAGATTTTGCCGCACGATTAACATTCTTACTGCAGTTTCTTGCTCTATGTGAGGTCGATTCTGAATGGCTTTGGAACATTTTGAGGTCCGATGAAGCTCATTCTTAATTAATCGGTTCGGTGAATACGCATAACTGCCGAATTTGAACCACAGAACATCCCCGCTCTACCTTAAATGTTCCGTTACATTCACCGAAAGTAACGGTATGGTGTGGATTTATTGCTTCTTTTATTCTGGAGCCGTACTTCTTAGAGGACCAAACTCCATCAGGTGCAGTGATATGCACTATCACGAAAGAGCGATTTGCATCGATGTTGAAGAATGCAGTTGTTCCGGCTCTACAATCACGCCAATGTCTTGACCGAACGCTTTTATGCAGGATGGTGCGACTTCACACACTGCAAATTGTGTAAAAAATATTCTGAAAACATATTTTACAGAAGAAAGTGTAATAAGCCGCCACTTCAATAATGCTTGACTTGTCCTATCCCCAGACTTTAATCCATGCGATTTTGGGATCTAGAGATATTTGAAAGATCTGGTTGGCCGTGACAATGCGAGAACATTGCCTTGTTTTAAAGCCAGTATTTACCACCAAGTGTTCAATATTTTTCAACGCAGGCACTACGCTCTAATTGTGAACATACCATTTTCAGATTTAAGAGGGTAGCTGACAATGGCGGCCATCATATCGAACATGACTTGGATTAATTCCAAGCTAATGTGTAATTCTGATAGTAAAATTGTTGATAATACGTCCTCTAGGGGCGACATTTGGAACTAATTATTTTTTAGCAAAATGTCTTTAACATTCCTTTACTAAGACAAAATTTTAGAATTTTCGGATCAATAGTTACGGTGGTATGTAGCTCTGAATACGGTAACTTTAATTTGGGATACCCTGTATAAAAGTGGCGTGAAATATCCATTATAATGTTCAGATTTTAGAAAAGGAAAGTCATCTTCAAATTTTTCTCTTTATAGATTCTAGTTAGAGAAATTGTTTGGTGTTTAGTTTCCGTAACGTAAATGTTAAATATATTCACAATATTGTAGAACATTGAAATAATATCGTGCACTCTTGTAGAACATTGAAATAATATCGTACACTATTGTAGAACATTGAAATAATATCGTATAATATTGTAGAACATTGAAATAATATCGTATAATATTGTAGAACATTGAAATAATATGGTGGCCATGAAATCAAACATGACTTGGATTCATTCCTCCTAATGTGTAATTTTTATAATAAAATAGTTGATAATATTATAGAACATTGAAATAATATCCTACAATATTGTAGAATATTGAAACAATATAGTACAATATTGTAGAACATTGAAATAATATCGTACAATATTGTAAAATATTTATTTAACATGTTGGGGTACCTTGACCGTTGTACCTGTAGCGAAAACTTGAACCAACATTTATTTTAAGTCACAGTTTTGAAGATGCCCGTTACCAATTATGAATGTTATTTACACAAAAAAGAAAATAAAATTATTCATTGCAAATAATTTAAAAAATAATACTAATACTTTTGCAAAATTCCTTTCAATAAAACTCAAAATTTAAAAGTGGTGTTTACTTAAATTATCTAATATCGGTCTTAAAGGATATCGATTATTAAAAAATAATATAACTGAAACTCATGGCAAAGATTTTAAAAAAATACAATAAATTTTAAGTAATAATAACATACATTAAGGAATTAACCCAGATTCGAAAATGCTATGTCATTTAATGGAATGTATTAAAGGATACGTTGTGACAATTCTAGGCAGGATTATGCTCGTTTTAATGTTAGTTGACAGGAAGAATTACATTTATCTGCCAAATATGATTGATCGTCATCTATATTGATGGTTTTTTTATACAGGAAAAAGTTGTTCTTATCTATATTGGTCATAACTAGTTAGATATTAAGGAACAGCTGATTTTTATCATGATTGCAGAAATATTTTCTCTGCTTAAATTATTATTATTATTATTATTTTGTCTCAGTTTTTTTTGTTTGTTTTTTTTGCATTTTAAATGCTTTGCAGTGGCATCAGAAAAAAAATCGTTTGCTCAACCAAATTATTTAAAGTAAATGTCTTATTATGCAACATAATGCTTTTTAAAAAGTAATTTGTTGTTTACTGTTTCCAATTAATTGACATTTTCTGAAAAATATTGTTTGGAAATAATTAAGATGCAGATCAAATATTCTTTTTATCAAAATTAATTCCATTAGTCCCGCGACAAATTTAAAATTAATTAAAAAAAAACTTATTATATTTGGGAGATTAAATCCCAATTATTCACTATCAAAATTTTAAAATTTAAAAGATAAGAATTTTTATATTTTAATATCGAATTTACATATTCATTAGCATACATTGTTATTTTTATATTAATTGTTAGAGATGGACATCTTATCTAGCTAATCTTCAAATAAGTGATAGTAAAAATTGGATTTAATATTAATAAGGCAGTGTTATTTTTATATTATTTTATCAATGTAATTAACTTTCAAAAGTCTATCCTCCACTATAATTTTTAAAATAGTTACCTTAGCTCAAAGACTTGGCATTCTTTTTCTCGCCAAGAAAAGTCCATTTTCTTGGCGAGAAAAGTATTAAATGCACTTAAATAAAGCTATTTAAGGAATGTCCTGATTTCTTTTTTTTCAAAAATAAGTTCTTTTCTTTGAAAAGATAAGCGTTCGGTCTAAAAATCACGCAGAGAAAAAATAATTTTCCGGAAAGAAATTAATTGTTTTGGTACAAAATTTCAACTCTTAAAGCTTAAGTTTCGGGATTTTAACAATTTTATGGATTAATATATAAAAGCCTTAATATTTCAATTAATTTTAAAATAAATTTCTAATTAAAATTTTTTAAAAATCGTTTTTTAATGAAAGTTTGCTATTTAAGAAGAATCTTTATAACAAATGTTTTGACTGTGACTATATTTAGTGATACGTATGGCGCGTGACAAAGTTAGTGTATGATTGATTTTAAATGTAATAAACTACAAAATTTTAATAAATATTATATGTAATTAATATTGTTACTGAAATCCAGAATTTATTTTCCAATTTTTTGGTCGATGAATTAAACATAGTTAACAGGCCTCAATAACAAACAAAGACTTTTATTAAACATGAAGACACTACTTAATTAACGGCAACAAATATACATACGAGGCAAAAACAGGCAACATACAGCATTGTACTACTACAAACATTAGCCCGCAAGACATATTGAGTAGTTATAACCACAGCATACGAAGTAGTCAGAGCTCATCAGGAAGAGGGCATCTGCATAGCTTCATTCCCCGGTCTATTCAAACGTCTGCAATTTACTACTGTCTCCTCGCTTTAGCTATATCCAACTGCCAATTTACTACTACATGTGCCCACGGTATCCTGGTTTGTAGAGCTTCAGTCTCGTAATCGAAAGGTGCCGAGTTCTGTCCTCGTCTAGGCCAAAGACTACCGTGTTGGCTAATGGCAGTTGGGGCACGTTAGATATGTCGGGACTGCAAAGTTCACCAAGTTCCCATAACAAATTATACCTCTAGGAGTACTGAATTAGGGATGAGTCAGTCTCTGATTTGGATCTAAATTCTGACTTGAAAATGGATGAATGAGTTCGAACTACCCCTAAAAAGGGTTGTGTCATGTGTGTTCGAGCAAAGTCGTATTTTCACCTTAACGGTGCTTGTTAACAACGAAAGGCGCACACTTCTGTCTTAATTCGAAAGAGCCCCGCTCATTCAGGCTTGGTATGATCAGGTGGCATTAGACCCACCACCATTACTACATGACTGACTATTCGATGTTGCTTCCACTCACGATTCGTTGTTGCTTCCCCAATAAACATCAGGCCTCAACACACAGCTCATTTCAGCAGTCGCGTTAGATCTATACACTTGCTTTTCGCCTTTTATTTTATTGTTTTTTATAATATATGGCTCATTCCATACAGTGTTATTTCAACATAGGCGTTCAAATACTCCTTCAATGATTTCAGATATTGCTTTTAAAGAAGCTACATTTTTCATTAAAATTTGTCCTTCACTTTTAAGACACGACAGATCTACAAAAAATATACAATAAAATAAAATGAATTTATATACAATAATAAGATGGTTGAATTATTACCACATTTTTTTTCAATATAATTGAATAAAAAGGTATGGGAATTTATTCCTACTCTCTATATTCTACATAAAACGTGAGCCCTATATAAATAAATATTGATTTATCAGATGGGCATGTCACATGCTGTATATCAACTGATGTTAGATGGGTGCGACCGAAATTCTTCTGTCAGAAACGATCATTCTATGAAGACTGATCAAGGGTTTATCAAAATTGACATTTTACATGCTGCAATAAAAATGAATTGAAGGACAATGAGTTCGAATAATAAAACTATCTATTAATTGACATTAACGCATGTAGAATTCAGGATATTGGTTTATGCTAAGTGGCAACATATTTATTTATTAAAAAATATTTAATTTAGATAGTGGTGTTTACAAAAAAAATGCAATATATCATTGCAATATTTCTTATACTCTTAGCGATAAATTTCAAACATACTGAAGGACTGTAAATGAAATAAGTGAACCTAATTTTTTCATTGATGAAAGTATCGTTTTATAGACCAATAACAATTATCTCATATTCATTATGCGAAGAATTTTCCCATCAAAATTGGATAAGATAATGCGAATTCTTTAATCGCGCGTGTCAGTAAATGAGAATTTATTTAGGTTTACACAAATGACACATAAAAATGATTATATATTAGTTCAGTTAATCAGCAATCCTAATCAAGTTCAGGGTCTGCGATTTTTTTGTGTGCAACTTTTGATTATGCTGAAACATTTTATGGATTTCTGGCTCATAATATCAATAGCTTCGAATAATTTATAGTATCAGTAGTTAGTTTCGTTCTAAAATGTATTCTTTCTTGTCTAATTATATATGGTTCTACAAACTATATGGTTCCCACTTAAAAAATGAAGCAAATTGGAGACAAACTGGTAATTTTTACCTTCACTTTGGTGACCTTCTTATTCGGTTGAAATCGCCAAGTGAATCCGGGAATGCACTTATCTTGCATATTATGAATAATGGATCTTGTCAATATTAAGGTAATTTAAAAATTGCCAAGTAAGTCCGAGCTCCACAAAAATAAACAAATACACTAAATTCACATCTGCTGCACTTTTCAATACATGTCTGAACATCACCAGCATATTTCATTTCATTGTTGCCTTCGCTCAACGTGTGGGCTGCTAGTATCTCCTCACAAATACCATATGCCAATGGTTATTATTTCCAGAAACCGTTTCTTACAAATATTATATATTGTTAAATGTTGACCATGATTATCACATTTTTGGTAAACATTAACCTTGCTATCTATGCATATTATCTATCTAATACTATAACACGAGGAATGGTTGTCAAGTCGAAAATCGCCCCAGAATTAATAAACTCCGGTAAACTTGGGGGGGTCTGGGGTTTTTGGCCACGAGGAATTGATTGGCGTCGGTTTTGAAGCGCTACGGTCGAGCAGTTCGGAGTTACAGATAGGATATTTTCAAACTTTATTAGTTCGCCATAATGGCTACTTAAATTTTCAAGCGGTAACGTGCTGCCATCTATAGCCAATATGGCGAACTAATAAAGTTTTATGTTTATGCTGTTATAGGTTTATAATATGTTTCTTATGTATGCATATATGTTTGGTTTTTCTAAATAAATTTGTCAAAAATATTGAACTTCAACACGCTTCAATCTTTACCTTTACTTTACCTTTGTATAGAATAGTTCCCTTTCCAAACTCTAACCTTGTTTAGAATAGGTTACAATGGAGCACTTTAACCACTTATCTTTTCACCAATGGTTTCACAAATTTTCTTATGGCATGTATTGTTTTGATAAATCACAATTGAAAATTTAAATCTTCGAGTTAGCTTCGATACCTGCTTTCTCCGAGCGGAGCTCGGTCACCCACTAGTATAAATAATTTTGAAGATTTGTTCGTATTTGAAAGAAAGACTTCTTGTTTTGATTTTTCCGGAATTTAAGAAGAAAAAGGGTGTAAATAAAATAAAATTCACCTTGTTATAAAAAGGTTTCTTTCATTCACCCATTAAATAAAATAAAATAAACTTAAATTTCACTTTTAAATAAAATAAATTATAAATAACAGTCTTTTTATTCATCTCTAGTTAGAAATGTTTTCTAATTATTTCTCTTATCATATGGCACAATCTGCTGTTTTTCAATGTTTCATTTTCTCGCGCAATTTATTTATGCATCTTTTTTCCTCGCGGGTGATAATCTCGTGAGGGAATGGTCACGAGGAGGGGAATCAGGCCTTAAATCAAAAGTAATACTTTACAGTACGTAATAATTGTACAGTTTCTATTCTTGGGTTTATTTAAGTAAACCATTAATTGAATTTTTTTTAAAAAGTTAAATGGAATAATTGATGTAAAATAAGTATTGATAAAATAGTGGTTGTGGTCGTTCAATGGATATTTATTGGTTAAAGCATGTTATTTAGTATATATCTGAATTAGATAGTTTATGCTCTTTTTGATTTTAATCTATATTATTAAACACCAGCGGGTGACCGAGCTCCGCTCGGAGAAAACAGGTATCGAAGCTAACTCGAAGATTTAAATTTTCAATTGTGATTTATCAAAACAATACATGCCATAAGAAAATTTGTGAAACCATTGGTGAAAAGATAACCGGTTAAAGTGCACCATTGTAAACTATTCTAAACAAAGTTAGAGTTTGGAAAGGGAACTATTCTATACAAAGGTAAAGTAAAAGTAAAGATTGAAGTGTGTTGAAGTTCAATATTTTTGACAAATTTATTTAGAAAAACCAAACATATATACATACGTTAGAAACATATTATAAACCTATAACAGCATAAACATAAAACTTTATTAGTTCGCCATATTGGCTATAGATGGCAGCACGTTACCGCTTGAAAATTTAAGTAGCTATTATGGCGAACTAATAAAGTTTGAAAATATCCTATCTGTAACTCAGAATTGCTCGACCGTAGCGCTTCAAAACCGGCCCCAATCGATTCCTCGTGGCCAAAAACCCCAGACCCCCAAGTTTACCGGAGTTTATTAATTCTGGGGCGATTTTCGACTTGGCAACCATTCCTCGTATTATAGTATTAGATATATCTGAATTAGATAGTTTATGCTCTTTTTGATTTTAATCTATATTATTAAACATATTTCATTTTTGATCTGGGGTTAAACTATCATATAAATTATGTCCAATGGTATAAAGAGCAAATCCTAACAAGTCTGACATGGGAAAAAAGGCACTTTATTCAACACATAAGCACGAATATTGCGAATAAAAACACACCCGGAATAACCCAAAGCAATACTTGTAGAAAAAGCTACACTCAACTAGAGAATTTTTGTTAAAAAATACCATCAACATAAAATACACCAAGAATTCCCAAAAGACCATTGAAGGATTTCGCTGAATTACTTACTTCAACTCAACTTAACTGAGCTGTTGACTCTTACCTGCAAGCTCTGATTTTAAATCTCCTGTGAAAAGATTTCGAATATTTTAGAAAAAAAAATCAGAGCTCGAATTCTAATGGAGCTATTGTCAGGAATCTCGAATATTCTGGTTTCTATTTTTTAAAAGTCAGACCATGAGTTGATAAAGTTGACCCACCATGCATTTAACGTTTGTTAGGATTACTAGCGAACACTATTTCTCACTTTGAAATTGACTTATCAGAGAAGCAATGCTCCAAATTCCAAAAAAAAGAAAAAGCAACTATTTAGTCTGACAAATTGAACTTTTCTGTCTAAACTCCATTACTGTAGGACTTATATGACTGACTAAATTCTCAGTTTTATGACTCATCATCTGAAAATAAAAAAATATTTCCAAACTTTGTGAAATGATCCACCATATATTTCAAACTTCAATTAGCATTGAAACAACTCGGAAGCATGAAATACTGATTGTATTCTTTTGTACTGAATGTATTCTTATCTATCTGAAATAATAAAACTGTCAACACGATTCCATAATAAATTATATTCGTATTTTCACTACAGTACTCTGCTTTTAAATATCGTGCTGTCCTATTACCATTTACGAAAAGTGCTTATTACTGTCAAAACAAAAACTATCCACTGCAGTAATTTGTTTCCTTATCTAGCTTAGCATTTAGCGGGAAATTTTTCCGTCGCTTAAATTTTAAACGAGCACAAATGATTGGCTGTCTCTGTGTTCTATTAAAAACCAATTACCTGCCAAAACTGTCCAAGTCATTTTCATAATATGGCTCTGAGAAATGAATACACAGCAAAAGACAGCTAAACTCACATAATGATATTTAACAATAGTGCTCAAAGGCACTAAAATGATGCTATGTTTTTCATTCAGTAAATGTGAACTTTCTATGTTTCATAAATTTTTAATTTCAGTGTTGATTGATTTTTAAAAGTAACATGAAAAAAAAAAAGATTTCTCAAATAGCCATCTTTTCTACTTTTGATGACAGTAAATAAAAGACGCATAATATTCAATTTAAAATAAATTCTATTATATCTATACTTATAATAAAACTCGATGTGTGTGTGTATGTGTGTGTGTGTGCGTGCGTGTGTGGGTGTGTGCGTGTGTGCGTGTGTGTGTGTGTTGGCGTTCTACAGGCAAGACCGTTGGACCTACAGCTACCAAATTTGGTACATGTATACCTTGGAAGTCGGGAATGTGCACCTTGGAGCCCTTTTCTCAAATTTTTAATAAGAATTTTAATTAATTAAAATTAAGCGAAATTTCGACGTTTTTCCGCTATAACTTCCGAAAATATTATTGCACAAACATGATTTTTTCATCAATTTAAAGATTAAAAAATTAGCTTTCTAATGGTATCTGTGTTTTAATGTATAACTTAAGCTTCTATTTTTAACGAATTTTAAAGAAATATTTTAACCATGTTTTTTTAGCACGTGACCGGATAAAATAAAAGAAAAAAATGACGGAAGTTCAGATTAAAAAAAAAAACAATCATCGCAAATCAAATCTAAAGGAATGCAACTTTTAACACGTGACTGGATAAAATAAAATAAATATAAAATGTGATATTTTCTAAAAAAATAAATGCAAGGCAAAGGATTCTATGATCTTTTGCAATATTTCAATCATTAATTCAATTAATTATCTTTATTTCTACAAGATATGCATTCAAATTCCGGTCCAATGGCTAATTTGTAAAATATTATTAATAGGCATATATATTGTTTAATACTATTAATTTGATCAAGATGAAGTAAATAATTACGTTTTATGTAGCTTGAGTCAAACAATGCATTGATGAATAATGAGTTTTAGATTTCTTCATACTTTGCTCTGTGAGCCATATTTTACAAAATATTTTATTTATATTTTAAATAAAAGTTGCTTCATCAATCAGTCTTCTAAATCAATCATTAAAACTGACTGATTTATAAAAATAAAAGAATATTATTAGAAAAACGTGTTCTTTTAGAGCTTTCCGCCCATCATCTTAAAGAAAATATTAATTTCAGGCCAATTAATGCCCGGAATTACTTCAAGGCTAATGAATACGCGATTTAATTCAAAATTTCAGAACGCATTACTCATGGTGAACCAGCTGGTCGCCAAAGGCGGCTAGTATATAATAAAGCTCAAGAAGCTATATTAAATACAAAAATGAATAATATTTGATTTATTATAAAATATATTTTTTACCATGTCATATTTATCACTTATCATTTAAGAGAGAAATTTATATATAATTAAATAAAATTTTATTGTAATAAATACTTGCTAATTGATTTTTTATACGTTTCGTTGATTTATAATTCGTAGTTCGGTATTATTAAGACCTGTTGCTTAAAAATAGTTTTTTAACCATTTCATCAAGTTTGGCTTGTATGCACATTAATCTAAATCCTCATTTTGGTTGTGTTCAAAGTATAAATTTTTATTTAATAAACATGAAATCAAATTTGTTTTACTAGGAATTTTTTCCTAAAATTTACTATGCCATCTTTTATATTTTATTCGATATGTGCCCACATCACAGTTTTATTTTGATTATGAATCGTGTGAGGAAGTTTTAAAATTAAATTTCATAATTACCTTATTAATTATTACGTTTTAATGTGAACAGCATTTAAACTAGTATGCATCTCTATTAGATTTATGTTCTACTTGATTTTATAATGGACTGCGCTTTTCACATAGAATTTTCATTTTAATATGGTTGTAAAAGATTCATTTTAGTCAGTTTCAATTAAACTATGAAAACTAAAAATAATTGTTTTATTAGATTAATATTTTATCAAAGTTTATACATAACTGTGGAGTAAAAGTTAAACTATCTATTGATCAAGGTGTGATCATTTTTATTTGTATTGAATATTGAAGTTGAATATATAATGAAATTTAAAAGTCAACAACAAATGGAAAGCCTTGATAAATAATAAAATTTTATTTACTTATCGAATTTTGAATTAAATCACAGACTTATTCATCTGAAGTAATCTCCGATTTACTCTCATAAATCTAAGCAAATTTATTTTGCTTTTTAAGTTCTTCTGTGTAGATGTCTTTCTTGGAAATAAACGAAGATTTTATATTTAACAAAAAAAATTTTTTTGTAACTTAATATTAAAGCTTTTTTCTGTTGGTTTTCATGCTGATAATCGCAATCTCTTAAAATTTTGTAATATAATAATTGTTACCAGAATAATTGTTTGTAATAATTGTTACCATAAGATGATAACCTACTGGTACCCCAAAATTTTGAAAGATGGCGTTATATTACAGCACACGAATACGATACATTCAGTTCAAATCTAATAGCAAAAACGCAATTATTATGTTAGCCAATGAACTTTTCGTACAAGTAGCATTACCGAAATTGGATATCAAATTATTGCTGAATAAATGTTTCTTGTTGAAATCAAAGAACTAATATGGTTCACTTACTAGGGGTGTTCAAATGAAAAGGTACATAATAACAACGAAACCATTAGCAGATTTGGTATACAGCTATGGAAGAATGTAGTGCGACATCTAAAGATCCTATTGGAGTCCCCGGAGTAGATCGGAACATGGACGGACGCCCGCATGCTCAGGAGAGAGTAAAGGCTCGTACAGAGTGATCAGCGAATAAAGCCCTGATTTCAAAATTTAATATCTCTTCTACAAAGATCGATAGAATTATGCGGTAAACTGTACGCTTATTAAAAAGTACGCCTATTAACTGCACGCTTATTAAGCTTAGTAAAAATGTGGTACAAAAGTTTAGAAAATTTAAATAAGAAAATCGTTAACAGATGGCTCTGTTAACATAGTGTCTCCATAGACACTTTCAGTGAGAAGTCAAAAATGGAAAATGACTCATCTGACTCCTTGTGACTTCTTTCTGTGGGGAACATTGAAAGACACTATCTATAGAAACAATCCCGCCACTCTAGTTGAGCTTGAACCGTTGACTGGTGTTGCATGTGATTCCATTTCCGAGAGACATTGCAAGACGTGATGTCAAATTTCATTGTTCGATTACGCCACCTCATTGTTTCGACCAGTGAACATTTTGAAAAAATTGTATTTTGATTGCAAAGACAGCATCTCTTAAATTGTTTTTTTAAGACTGCTATCTCCTCCTGCTAACGAGTTTTGTAACTAAATTTTCTAACTTTTGCACACTATTTTTACACTTTTGCTAATAAACGTACAGTTTATCGCATAATTCTATTGATCTTTTTTGTAGAGATATTTACTTTTGAAATCAGGGCTTATTCGCTGATCACAATGTATGAAAAGCGACGTACAAGTGGGATGTTGAATTTCTTGAACACGAGGAACTGTTAACACCGATGTGTACTGTGAGACACTCCAAAGTCCACGCAGATCCACCAAGAACTAAAAACCCGAGTAACTCAAGGGGAGTGTGGTTCCGCTCTATAATAACGCTCGCCCACTCGTCTCCACGCTGACCTGTTCAAGTGGGAGCAGATCGACCACTCGACTACTGTAACCCGAGCATGTTCACCCTGCGATTTTCATGTATTTGGTCCCCGAAAAAACGTCTGAAAGGAACGTGTTTTTACTCGACTGCGAACTTAAGGAAGCTGTGAAGGGCAAGGTCTTGTTAAGGCCTTATCACACGATGAAATATCGTCAGAAATTTTCCGTTTCCACCCTCAAGAACCAGTCAAGCAGGTTTTTAGTAATCGACAACTTTTTCTAACAAGTTTGAAAATGCCAACGATAGTAGTGGAAATATTGTCAGCAAATTCAACCAATCATGTTAAACATTGAAGTGACGCCACGCAAATGACGTCACTTTCGTTGTCGTTGCTGACGGAAAGTGCCAACGATATTTCGCCGTGTGATAAGGCCTTTACGGTCACAGAAATTCTGAGAGCACGGAATCCTTTGGTTCGTTAATCAATGAGATCGTTGTTCTCAAACCTATGGAGTATACTTTGTATAAGTTCTTTTATACCAACAATGGCGTTTCATACCTTTTCATTTGAACAGGTCTTGTATAATGTATATTTGTAACCAACCTAAGCACATTATATTGGTATTATATTGTGAAATAGAAATTATTCTCTTCTTTAGCATTAGGATTAATTATTGGTTATAAAATTACTTTCTAAATTTCTCAGCCGTCAATGAAAGCTACCAGAAATGAGTTTCAAATCATTAATTTGTATACAAATAAAAGAATAAAAATAACATATGTAACAAACATCTTAACATAAACGACGTATACATACACATATATATCAAGATATAAAATTTATATGCATTTATGTTAAGATGTTTGTTACCTATGTGATTTTTAAACTGGTATTTGCATACGAATTGATGAGGCCAAATTCATTTCTGGTAGCTTTCATAGACGGCTGAGAAAATTAGAAAGTAATTTTATAACCAATAATTAATCCTAATACTAAAGAAGATAATAATTTATATTTCATGATATAATACCAATATAATGTGCTCGGGTTGGTAACAAATATATATATTATATACACAGAGAGAGTTTAGATTGTCATTGCACCCTAACAAGCATGATTCTATACCAAAAAATATGCCATTTTATTCCAAAATAATGAATATGCGAATCTGAAGATGGAAATGCTAAATCTGTATTCAAATAAACAGAGAGGAATATTTTCTGAACCACGAAATTGGCTTTCATCTTCCTTCAAAAACAAAAATAGTGTCTTCCAACTCCATTTTGTTGGAATGACAGATTCTAGAAGGTTATCATCCAAGAAAATGTAGTCTTTTATTCTTCTTAACATTTTGTCTAGCCACCGTGGCTTTGCTTCAGTTTTTTACTTGACAAGTTGAACCCCTACAGTAAAATATAGTTCTTAAGAACAGAAAATTACGAGTAAACTTTGGAATCCCCTTTTTGTAGAATGTAAAGGTAATTTCAGTCAAAATACACACTTATATATATATATATATATGTGGGGGCGCAATAAACAGACATAAATTTCTAAGAATTCTTCAAAGAACTATATTTATAGAAAATATAAAAGTCATAAAAACATGGCACACTAACTTTAAATACACAAATTATTGAAAAGAACTGTTTTTTTTTTAATTTCAATTGTCTGAATAAATCTTGGTCTATCTCTGAGTATAATAACTCAAAACCGAAATAAACTGGTCAAATGCAGTTTAGTTTGGTACTGTTTTGTCGAAAAGAATACATCTATTTCATATTTTAAATGAAATTCATTTACTGGACGTTTATTTTAATATTATTTTTGCGCATGAGAGCAAAATCAATTCAAGGACATTAGAGTCTAAATAAATGAGATTCAACATTTTGCGTTATCATCAGATTTGTATGCCTGAATAATATTTTATAATTGATCTGTATATATACCTATATGAGAAGACAATAGCTGAAAAATGTGATCTTATAAATAAATGAATTTTATTTAGATTACATCTGTATTTTATGTCTACCTCTTAAAAGGTCTTTGTATTTATAATGAGAAATTGTCATCCAAGACCATTGTCAAATAATATATTTATTTTTTAATTTTTTAACAAATACCTCCAGTAGCTTCGAGCCACCAGATATTTATTATATAATGGCAATAAAAATGAATACATTTTTTTTAAAAAATTAATATAAAGAATACAGAATATTGGTTGAATTTTCTAACTTATACAAAAGAGCAGAGTCAACTTGCTCAATATTTTTGAGAACTTCAATGCCATGCGATATTATTTTGAGCCTTTTCATTATTTTGCCCCCAACAATATAAATTCAATGGGCAACGAAAATGGGAAATGAAATAACAAAACTACATTAGTAATATGCAAAAAAAAGAAATTGATCCAGAGGTTGGGCTTTCACATTGACAGTTTTCAAAATCGTCGAATTTCTTTCATTAAGTTCTCATTTAAAAGCCAAGAAAAAAAAAAGATTTCTCTCAGATCATATATATATATATATTATAATTCATATAATTCTTTTAAATACGTATGGCTATATAAAGTTAGAACAGCTTTCTATGACTTTTCTTTTAAGAATCGTATATATTGCGATAAGATTCATTGGATTATGAGATAAGATAAGATTGTAATTAATGAGATAAGATAAGATTGTAATTAAGGAGATAAGATTGTAAATAAAATGTGTCCTATTTTGAAAATGTTTAAAAGCGCCAAAAGGTTCTTATCATTTAAAAATTAATTTTGATTAGTTTTTCTATTATGGACAGTTCATTTATGCTCAAAATCCATAACTATTTTTTTGAAATTTGTTTCTTTAAACTCTAGAACAAGAATCTACATTATGAACCACATCAAATAATCTCGATTACTAATTCACTTCATTTGTAACCTTCTAAATTAAAAAAAAGGAATTGTAAATGAGAAAATTTCTTAAACCTTCTTTAATCTGTGGTTCTTTTTGTTTTAACAAAATATTATTTTCTAAGAACTAATTTAGGAACTCATGCCAATTCCTAGCAATTAAAGTACTTTTTATGATCTTGATTATCTTCACATCAACAATATTTTTTCCACAAAACAAAACTTGAATTCCCTTAGGATGGCCGATAAAAAAGGCAAGCGTTACTAATCGAAAAATTCCCGTATCTTTTTCTGAATTATCTCAAATGAAATCTTTCAAAAAAATTGAACACTCCGGGAGCGTCTATAAGAACGTCTACCACTCATCTTCAAAAGATTCCCTTTCAAAAGACCAACAAAATAACTGCTCTGGACAAAAAAGACCGTCTGGATCTGATGTGTCTCACAGAATTTTACAGGCCGACCATACAATTCTGACCCAACACAGCATCAAAGCATAAACCCTCAATAAAAACGGTGGAGTATCGCCCTGCCCTATCGAATTCTTCCTTCTACTGGAATCCGATGTAGTTAAAAAGAAATGCCCCCTCTTTTATTCCATGATTTATTTTAAGAGTCGCTTCTGGTATTAGGAGAGGCATCTGCGTTGAATTGGATGGGGTTTTCCTTGGCTTTTTTCCACCCCTACAGTGTCTTGGAGGGAAAAACTTCTGGTAAAGATCTTCGGGGAATTTTCTGCCTTTATGGTCGAAGACAACAACATTTTTTAATTTATTTCTTTGTTTCATTTTGAAAGTATTGGCATGTTGTGGGAGAATAACATATAGAATGAACCAAGGTGTATAAAGAAAGAAGAAATGAAAGTAATGGATTGTTTATAATTGTGATAATTTCCAACAATCACAGTGAAGAATCAAAGGGCCGTTCTTCTCTATAAAAATATATTTTTTTTCATGTTTGTCTATGTATTTTACATGCGTTAGTTTATTGTAGTAGAATCACGTATAAGATCAACTAAGGAGGATAAAGAAACAAAAGTAATGGATTGTTTATAATTTTGATGATTTCCAACAATCACAGTGAAGTATCAAAGGGCCGTTCTTCTCTAATAAAAAGATTTTTTTATGTTTGTTTGTGTATTTTACATGCGTTAGTATATTATAG
>JAPMOQ010031664.1:218291-242037 GCA_026543055.1 Argiope trifasciata
CTATCTATATACCTATCTATCTACCTATCTATCTATATACCTATCTACCTATATACCTATCTATATATATACCTATCTATCTATCTACCTATATACCTATCTATATATATACCTATATATATATACGTATCGGAAATGATACATTCATTGAAATAGGAATACATGAAGGCGAAACGTAAATAATATTAATTCAATTTTTCAATTTTTTAAACTATTTTTCATCTACAGCAGAAACAAAAAAAAGTGCAAGTATTCAATTTCATCACATTCGGATGAACGGCATGGCACCGTATAAAGACTGTACAGACAAACATTTAATTTTTTTATTTATATAGATTACATAATTTTACTATGCCTATAACCATCTCGTAAGTAAAAGAAATAAGTATTAAAAATTTCATAACTATCGGATGAGCGGTACGGCACCGCATAAGACACATGCCGACAAACATTCATTTTTATTTATATAGCATTGTATGGATTTTTAACTACAAGTACAGTTAGTGTCAAATTTTTGATTCTATCAGAGAAGAAAAACTTGTTAAAAATACAAATTCTTTTTTTGGGTCCTATTAAAGCATGCCAGCGATTAACTTTGTACTAATTCTGTACTTTCAGAAACGCGTAAATGCGAGAACTCAAAAATATAATGAATGAATCATCAATTTTTCAATTGTTTCGTCTTCTGTTTATCGACTCACTGAAGGGATAAAAAGCTGAGTCGAACGATCGAATCTGCCCAACCCAAGGATCGAACCTTCGACCTGTGTGTTTGGAGCTCTAAGCGCAACCACTACGCCATTGGCGTGAAAACAAGATCTTAGAAAATGAATTACATTATTGTAGAGGGTTTTCAATTTAGTGCGAAAAGAATCTTGATAGCAATAATGCTAAGAAAAAATCATATAAAATATAAATTAGCTTGCTCGCGATTTTTCAAAATTATTACGTAATAACTATCAAATAGACGGCGTAACTAGTAGCGTGTACTAAAATTAAAAAATGTCTGCTGATTACTAATTATATTGACTTATTTCAAACGCTTTAATGACGTCAAAGACCGGTATAGATTATCAAAATGCGCATTTTACATGTTTTATTCTAAATATTTTTGAGCAAATATTGTTTCATATTAAATTTTAAAAAAGCTCTATATTTTCTTCTTATGTACAGTTTCTGAGATGAGGTTACTAATTTAGTTTTTTTGTCATCTGGTGGCGCTGTCACTGATTACATAGCGTAGCGCATGGTCATTTTACTATACCTAGATAAAAATTGTGGCATTAGCTGTAACCGTTTACAAGTTAATGTTTGGTTGAACGATTTTAGTCGGCACCTTTTAGTGTAAATCAAATTCAGGTAAAAATTTTGTTTTTATAATACATATTGACTGTTAGAGATAAGTCATTTTTAAAAGAAATTTCTAATACTTGACATTCGGTATCCATGCTGAAGTCCTTGTTATCGTTGACTTTCAGCAATTAATTAACCAACATTGGTGACTGACTGTTCACCTATTCACGCACCATATAAATACAGTAAAAGCTTCTTATTCATGCTTCCTTCCCGTTTTCATTATTCGCGGATTTAAAAAAAATGCGACCCAATTCTATATTCGCGGCTAAAAGTTTCTTTATTCGCTGATCATAATAAGTACATACATTATAATAAAAGAATTCCAATAGGTATCCAACTCAATATACTTTATATATGCTGTCAAATGGGTTAATAAAAAAAGTAAAACAGATGTTATTACAACTTTGCCTAAAGTATGTTGTTAAATGATATCGCCGAGGACTTTGACATAGGCTTTCGACGTGATCGGTGTTTTTGAGAATGTAAACAAACAAAAGGAATGCAACCTTATGACTCAATGAATAAAGTACATTTGTAGAATTAACGACTAAGAAATATGGTAGAACTAACGATTAAGAAATGAAAATTTACTCACCTCATTCCGAAGATTAATTTGTATCTGACGCAAAGAAGGCAGATCTCAGAAATTGATTTTTTTATGTAGATATATTTTTTTTATTTTGTCACCTAGAAACGTATCCCTTATAATCCTATATAAATTACCATTCCGTATTCACGGTTTCTGTATTCGCGGCATATTTATAGAACATATATTCCTCGAATAAAGAGCTTTTACTGTACTCTCAATTTAGTCATGGCCACTAACTTTTATCTTTTGCGTGTGCTGGGCTTACCGGGTTCGATATCTATTCTAGGTTTACTTGTTCTCGATCCTATGTTCTATCTGTGATGTTATAGGTGAAACAGCTACTGTGTAAAAAAGGGTTGTGCAAGCGAGTGTGTGAGTGACATCTTTGTAAGAGCTAAAGTAAGAATTCTGCCTTCGAGTGCTAAGGGGTCCTTACCCTCAAATGCTACTGAACCCCTCCTTCCCCGATCTCTTAACGTGGGTTCAGACGAGGCTTATTATTGTCCGCAATAGAAGATCACGCCTATTTTAGGAAAATCACGTGACCACAACGGGACAATGGCAAACGTTTGTCCCGTCGGGACAGACGTTGTCTCAAGTGTTCACACGAGGACAATGCCGGGACAACAGCAGAGAGGCAACGATTGCTCACAATAATACGCCTCGTGTAAATCCATCTTTAGACTTCGTTTAATCCTAGGAGGATAGGTAGCAAATAACTAACTTTGATGAATCACATCTTATTTCAATAAAGGGCTTGCACTTGTACTATAAAAGTAGAATATGTTTACTGGTTATCTATGTTTCAGAAGAGGAATGGTAGGGTATTAACGGGCGTAGTAGCTCTAGTTCTTGAATTTGAAATCTCCGTTAAATTTTAGGCATTTATTTAGGCATTTTTGTGACCCCCTCACTGGATAGGGAAAGTAGTGCAAATGAAGGCAACCATCTTGGTGAAGTATTGGTTTCATATATATATAACAGATGCTGGCTATTTTGGATTTCGTATTCTGATAATCGCCAGTTAAATCCATTATTTTGGCGTTGGGAAAGGCAACCGTCTTGGCATCCTATATATAATGAAGTTTGTCCATCTTCACATAATAGAAAAAATGAGAAGCATATCCTGAGGAGATAAAAAATAAAGAGCTCTAAATCTAGAAATTGGAGTGGAGAATTGTTAATTAAATCTTTCAGGATGGGTGTCATCTATCCTAGACGCACGCACAGGACGATGCGTACACGAGAGGAATAGTCTGCAGGATAAGGAGTTTATGCCACTAAGCCTTACTTTGAAGTTGGAGTTGATGGAGTTTTGTGGTGCTAAAACCACTTCTGATTATACAGCGCCAACGACAATGTATATGCAAGCCTATGATTCATAAATTGGTCACGTTAAAAAACTCTGCTTCAAAACTCTATTCCAGACCTTAAAAAAATATGCACAAACTAACTGTCACATAGATTTAAAGCATTACAAAAATAATAAAATACTTAAATAAGGTAAAAGAAACCAATCGTTTTTTAAAAATGTAAAAAGTTGAGGATGAGGCACTTTATGAAGGATGTCTTTTAATACAAAATGAGGGGAGTGAATACACCGAAGTCGTTGAGAATCAAAATGTGGACACTCCATCAGTACTTTATTTTTTGCCTTACTTTGAAAAAAAATTACAAAAAATAAAGCTTAATCCTTAATATCGTCGTTATTTCTACCTGTTTAGATTCTTATTCCATTCATTTGAGCACATTCTTGCTGCAATGTTTTCTTGCCATGATTAACCGAAACCAAGGATTTCCATAATAAAAAGAGAACTATACGAAATGTATCCGAACTCTAACTGTCCTCAATCGCAACTGACTCTAGAACATATTTTTAACTGTCAAGCCATTATTCGCTCCCTCTTCCTCCTTGGAGCACCACCAATTGAGATCCTCCATGGCCATCAGGCTCCAGAGCTGGTAGATCTCGTCACCAAGACTTTTGGTGGAATAAAGATTTTATTTGCACTTTGCACCTTTATAGACGCGACAACGACAATATCTGATCTCTACCGAAAATAAACAGAACTGGCGATAAAACCCAAGAGGAGTAATAACAGTTTTGCAGCAACACCACAAAATAAAAAAGAAAAGAATTTGGACAGAGATCAGAAACACAACTGATTCTATCAAATGGAACGTTACACAAACCAACTCCGTTTATTTACATTAATCTTAACCCTTCTCCCTACAATAACTGACGAGTAAAATACCAAAGCCAGCCTGAATATGAGAAAACTTAAGGTCATAATACTAAAACTATATTTATTTCAAAAGTAGTGGCCTCATCTAGTAACGTTTAAAAATTATTCCAGTTTAGATTGCACATATGTATCTAGTATATATGTAGCACACATGTATGTATCCAGTTAGAATTCAGTTAGAATGCAGTTAGAATTAGAATATGTATATGCTTTCATATGTATCCAGTTTAGAACGCACTAGTGACGTTTAAAAATTATTCCAGTTTAGAATGCACATATGTATCTAGTGTATATATATAGCACACATGTATATATCCAGTTAGAATTAGAATAAGTATATACATCCGTATGTATCCAGTTTAGAATGCACATATGTATCTAGTGTATATGTAGCACACATGTATGTATCAAGTTAGAATTCAGTTAGAATCCATTTAGAACTAGATACATATTATATGTATCCAGTTTAGAATGCACTAGTGAAGTTTAAAAATTATTCCAGTTTAGAATGCACATATGTATCACTGTTCCATAAGTACGATTTCCTGAAATTTACATGTAGAATGGCCGGTTGTGAGAGATGTTCGTTGGTGATACTTATTTAACACACCGCTGCGAACGGGTTAAGATATATCTAGAATCTACCAACTTTCATAAAGCCAAAATTGGTGAAATCTGACCAATGGTAAAGGTTAGGAAGCTTGCATTTTAAATCTCCAAATTATTATAAAAATATATATGGGAAAACATCAGATACAATGAAAAGCATAAATTTTTAAAACAAAATGTAGATGTAAGCTCGATTTTTTTTATTTTTTAAATCTAT
This sequence comes from Argiope trifasciata, assembly GCA_026543055.1. Classification (NCBI taxonomy): domain Eukaryota; kingdom Metazoa; phylum Arthropoda; class Arachnida; order Araneae; family Araneidae; genus Argiope; species Argiope trifasciata. Next base: position 223,309 of record JAPMOQ010031664.1, read on the forward strand.
AACGAATCGACGGAAAATATAGTGATGAAAAGAAAACAATTTTTGATTAGTTAGACCAAAAAAATTTAAAAAATGAATTTTGAAACGAATTTATGTAGAGAAATTTACCATAGGCTATGTTAAAAATAGCACATTAATTAATTAATTAATTAAAAGGTAGCATCAAAATATTCACTTGTTGACAAAAGGCAAATATGAAATTTAAAAAATTAATATTTAATTACTTAAATTAATCTACAAAATTAACGTTGACTGGTGAAACTTTTTCAGTATGAATTATAAGATCTCTAGAGTATTTGATTTAGAAATAATTTTAATTAAAACTACATCATTAAATTAAAGTTTTAAAAAGTTTCAGCACTGTAGAAAAGTATAGAAAATCATGTAAATGTTTAAACTAATTTTTCAATTAAATAAATTATTTATTAGCATTTCATTAAACCCAAGGTTGTTTTATATGACTAAGCACTTAGTATAATTAAATATTTTTAAATAAAATCACGTATGTTTTCTTAATATCATTAGAAGGAATTAAAAAAATGAGATAATTAGTTAATTAATGAATGAGCATTAAAATATGCTTTTAATTTGCTTCATTAGTAATTTTACACATTCAACGATTTCTAAATTAAATATAATTGGGATTTTTTTAAATTTCAAATAAAAGAAGCAGTGCCTAAAATCAGGAATAGCTTGTTATCCAAGCCATAAAACTGGTAAAAATTTAATTTATTTTAATTTGCTTTATAATAGAAAATACAAATATCTTAAAATTATTTAAACAAATAAAATACATTCCAATCTTAAAAAACTTAATCATGAAAATAAAAAAATCGTCAGATCTTTATTTTTATTAACAATCTTATGTATTTACAGAACCAATATTTTTCAAATAAGGTTGAATTAAAAGTTAAACTTATAAGAAACACCTAAATTCGATTTGCATTTGAATACTCTTTAAAAAAAAGAGTACTTTTTAAAAAAAGCTAAATTGATATCTTCTTATTAACGAATTCTTTCTCTGAAAAAAAAAGAAGAATGTTCACACACAAAAACACTTCCTTTAATTATTACAGTTGATTAGCAAAAAACGAATTCGGCAGCAAATCTGAGCTCTCGGTAATTAAATCGGGGATTCGCTAATAGCCCTCAAGGATGTCTCAGAGCAAAGATGTTGCTTTCATATTTCAAAAGAGGCCTAATTAAAGTTGCCTCTGCTAATTACATGCAATAAAGCGTCCCGGCTGTAATTCGAGAGATTAAACCATCAATTAAGCGGAATGAAATTTTAAGACAGCTCGTCGAGTGAGACAAATAACAACTACATAAATTTTTTTTAGACTTTTTGTTTTCGTTTCTCTATGGATAGACTGCGATTGTCATAACATAGTGCAAAGTAACGTTCAGTTAGATGTCAAAAAGCGTAATTATTCATGTTTGTTTTGTTTCTGTGACTTTATATGAAATGTCAGTTGTTGGATTTATGATTTCAGACCACCTTTTCTTTAAATCAAATATAATTTGCTTTATTGGATAACAATAAATAAGGAGTTTAGTTTGATTACGAAAGTATTTTCGATTAATTCAATGAAATAAATTAAGTGCAATAAGATCTTACGACAGTTTTTCAAGTGAGACAAATAACAGCTTGATAATATTTTTAGACTTTTTTTGTTTTCGTATTTATAAGGATAGTCTGTGACTGTCACAAAACAGTATAAATTAACGTTCCGTTAGATGTCAGGTAGCGTAAGCATTCATAATTCTCACTTTTCTGTGACATTATGTGAAATGTCAGTTGTTGGATTTATGATTTCGCCTAACTCTCCTCCGTCAAATATTTGATGATATCACATTTTGTTTTAATAGATAATAACTGATAAGGATTTTATATTATAAAAATGTTTTTGATTAATTTTATAAATAAATTAAATGAAAAGACACTTAAAAGATAGCTCTTAGAGTGAGGCAAATAATAGTTTGATGATTTTTTCCGGATTTTTTCTTCTTAAAGATAAACTGTGACAATATAGTGCAAAGTAATCAGGTGAAATTAACATTTGTCATGTTTCTGTGACATTATTTGAAATGTCTCATGTTTGGTGTATGATTTCGGATCCTTCCCTCCTTCAAATATTCCTTAGTTTTAAGGAATATTTGAACGAATATTTTAAGGAATATTCCTTATTCAAATTTTTTATGTCGTTTTTTAAATGACATCACAATTTGTTCTCGAATTCAAATATTTCAATGATTACTATATTTCCTGTACATTCTGCATACAAAAAAAGTAGATACACGCATTACTGACTTTTTCATTTGTTTTAATTGAAACAAAAACAATTCCGTAACTAAAAAGCGTTCCGTGTTCGAAATTTTCTTCATTTCATGTTGTCCTGTTAGAGACGGTAAATTATTTATAAATAAATAATATACTCAAAACGAAATATAACTTTGTTAATTCTTTCTTCTATAACATATGAAGAGAAAAAATTATGATCATATATGCAATTCGATATAAAGTATTTCCAATGAAAAATGAAAGGTTTTCAATCTCTGGTCTGTAGGCTAATTCATATTGAATGAAATAAAAAAAAGAAAAGCATAATAATAATGTTGCTTCTTATTTAGTTATCTGAAACAGATTTACTTTGCAAATACAATTACACAAGGTTTATATGGCAGCAAAAATTCTTTCAATAACGAAATAATCGAAAATCGCTTGAAATTTTTTTCCCCGCCGTTATTGTGAAAATAGCGCAATCATTCAGGAGGATGCGTTTTGTGTTTCGAAATATAATAAAACCTCTTCGTTTATCGTCATCAAAGAAGTCATTATAAGACATCTCCAGTCGACATTTAGTAAATAATCAAGACTTTGTCACAAAGCAATTTAATAGTAGGTGAAGCAGTTTTAGGACACAAATTGCTTATGAAAAAAAAAAAAACATCAGTCAGAGATGACCCCCAACCAAACATGAAGATGTTAAAAAAAATTAACATTTTTGCAATGTCCAAAAAACACCTGTGCGATTGAAGTACTGAATGTGCCTCGAACAATATTGGAATATTTATTACGAAATCGTCAACAATTTAAGTCAAGCGTATTTCGGTTGGTACAGGTTTTAAATCTTCCGACAAACCATTGCACAAAAATTTATGTATGTATTTGCAACATCATGTGAAGACATGTGGTTTTGCAAACAGACTTCCATCTACGGAGAAAGCCGCCATTCATGCATATGAAAAAGTTATCTGCTCCTTTTTAGGATTTTGGAATTCGTAAAATCCACTTCGAATAGTCAAACATAGATGTGATTCTTTAAAAGTGAATGTTTTCTGAGTCTCTGTCAACATTCGTTCTTTTAGCCCTATTTTCCTTTTTGGAAGTCTCAGAGTGCTTGTTCCTTATTCAGAGGACGCAGTTCTGGACTTCATTTTGGCGAAAGAAGATGATGCATCACATGGGCATAACAATGTGACAGATCGTCTATTGAATCGCTGTAATAGCAATGCTGAATTAGATGATATCCCATAGCTTTCTTGGATGTTTAGATCTCCAGATATGAAAACCTCTCCAAACCTCTGAAATTTTTCCCTATGGAAATTTATTAAACGCAAATTATTAATGTCTTCTTCAGGTCTTAATAATAATAATAACTAACTAACTAAAATAGTGGATAGTTGGAATCCTAGATTTATTAATAGGAGATACTCTATTATGAAAAGAGCAAGAACTGAAATACTGCATATAAATTTGCCGTATCACTGAAAAAACACACGTTAAACATCTATATAAACTCAAATAAATATAGTGTCACAACAACTTTGATTTATTGAAATACGTTAAAGAATCGTCATTTTTGTTAGATTGTAGAAGAATCACCCTTCTTTTTGTATAAAGTCAACCATCCCAGCACCACTAAACGTAGAAGTATCGACTGGATTTCTTGCAATCGACTGCTGTCTTAAGTGTTGTACAATCTTTCATTGAACGATCCGTCAAACCAATATTCTCTTCGTGGTAGTTAATTATTGTCCTTCTTCCTCACCTTGACGATCTCAAACAGTTGAGGAATCATCCTATAAATTTTTCTACACGAAAAATTTCTTTCATTTCGACGAGCATTATTTATAGGGGTAAGTTGGATACAGCAAAATTTACTTTTTAAAATAGACAAATAATATCATTCTAACAGTCTCCAAAAATACCCGTAGAAATTAGAATGGATTGGATATCAAACATTGCTTTTCATGCGGCACCATAGATGGTCATCTCCATACTCCCGTTCGATTTTTGCTCGGAATGGAATGTGATCAGCATGGAAAATAAGCATTAGAATTTTCTTAGGGGCAAATGTCCTTGAAAGAGTGGTTTAAGACTACTGAATAATGGATAAAAACCGACAGTTGCAGAAGTATGGACAGTGGATGTAGAAATCAAAAAGTGAATGACCACGGTCGATTCTTGGGCGTCGAGAACGAAGCCGGCTGTTGAAAAGAATTATGTTAATGTTATTGAAAATAATATCATTTTATACGTGAAACCAAAGGTATGTTTAGTGCGCTTTCATACTAAAAATTAAAATATACGAAAAAATATCACAGATCATCTCCTAAGATAAAGTTATACACCATGATTTACACTAACAGCATAGGCAAGATTCTATATAATAGATCCTAACTTAAATTTAGCAAGGTTAAAGAAGCAGCAGATATACGCGTTCTAATATCTATACTTTAAACATATGCTTAAATATTCAAAATTCTACTCTGAGAGAAGAGATGTGAGAGAAGTCTTTTGAGAAAAGATGTGATCATTCAGCTCAAACAGGGAGCACTTCATAAATAGGAGGCAACCATCCAATTACCTCTAAATCATTGTTTCCTGAAAGCATTACTTTCAGAGAACACGCAGTCCACTGCCCAAATCTTATCTTCTCTCCTCCGTTAAGCCCAAACAAAAGTTGGGGGGCATCAGAGGCAGCACTAGAGCGAAGGCAGTTTCTTTCTTTCCAAAACCCCGAAAAGCCCAATTAGGTCCTCACGTCTATTGTTAATTAGACAATAGACCAAGAATGGATGCACTTAATGATGGCACCCGCGTTATAAGCCGAATTTAATTTACCTACTGCCTCAGGACAAGATCGAGTAGACTTTCCCCTTAAGTGGAAAACGGACTTATGCCTCAGCATTTCAGGCGATAACAAGTTTAGGATTGAATGGCTGCGAGATAAGCTCTCGTAGGCCCACGTGATGCTAAAATTTACTTATTTTGAGGAGAATGGAAGAAGGAGTATTTTATTCTTCAGCCTGCAGAACTTTTATACAGTTTGTGTAAGCGGTTGCAATTGAGAATGAAACTGGAGAACTTATTAAACAAGTACTTAAATACAGGAACGTAAAAAGTTTTAAAGTTTGAAGCAGAAAACTTGCTATTTCGCTGCTTCCGTTAATAGAAATAGAAAATATTCTTGAAATACGTTATCTAAATGCTTGATGAGTGATTAAATAAATCACATTTTTCAATTAAATTCGAGGTTTAATAAAATCTGAATATGTTGGCACCTTATTTCCTCTGTAATGTTTGACATACCAAATAAAAGGGCGAATATTTAGATCCATATTTTTACGTAAGAGTACATTGTTCTAATCTAGTTTAAAATATTTAATACTTATACCATTTGGAAGTTGATGATGTTTACACAACAAAAGAAGGTTGAAGATTAATCTTGAAAAGATTTCTCTATCTATTTCTCTATCGGTGAAATAACATCACAAAAAAACCTAACAGGTTATTAGTTAGCCCAGCTACTCCAAGGCTCTCCATCAATTCGGTGAAATAACATCACAAAAAACTAACAGGTTATTAGTTTTCCCGGCTACTCTAAGGTGGAGCGTAATTCACCAGTCTGCAATCCAATCACCCAAACATTTTCTTATATATTAAAGATGCGGGAATTTTACATGAAGTTTAGTCTGGTTTTAATAACTTTCACCCTTTTTTTAACATTTGAGTAGTTTGAACACAAGCAATTACATTTTTTTCAATGCAAAACTAATTTTAATTTTATCTTAATGGGGAAATTTTACACTGTTTCAACGAAGTATATTCTATATCAGGAAGTATATTCTATCTATATCTTGCGCCAGAAATTTAAATCAAATCCAATCCAATCCACAATCCAAGTAGTCTCTAATACCACTCCTTCAAAAATACCCCGCATTTTATCTCTGTCCCATCTTCACCTCTCATTTCCCATTCGTCACTTCCCTATCACCCAATAGTTGTTCAACAAAATCCATTCTCAATGGCTCCAGTCGATAGTGGAAATGTCCGTTAATGATGCGTCCTAGTAACTGGCCATTCCAGAACACGTGTTAATAATAGTCCCTTCACAGTTGGGAAATTCGGCAACCAGATGGTTTGAAACTCCTTTCCATTGAAGGTGCAATAAGTTTCTCTTAAACGATGAAAACCCACGTATGGTTCTTCAGCTGTACATCACTAATGACCAGATGCGATGACCTCTTCGGTGAAGAATATCCCCCATCTGGCAATCTGGAGTCATTTAAAAACTGAGGGCTTTAACAGCTGGTTATACAGCCGGCTGAAAATGACGCTTATCGTGAATGGGAAAGGAGAACGTTACACCTCGTAATTGAACAACACCTGTGAGAGTGTTTTCTTCTTGAATTTCTTCTTTCTTGTAGAGACGACAACCATAGATAACTATTTCGATCCACCTGAAGGCACACCGAAAAAAAACTGTATGACCAAATGCCACAACAGCATTATCTCGAGCTAACAAAAGCAACTTTACCAGCCATGGTACATCCCTCATACAGGGTGCATCTACTTATCGTGAATGGGAAAGGAGAACGTTACACCTCGTAATTGTACAACACCTGTGAGACATGGGGTAGTTGATTGTATACCATTTCTGCACCTGGTGGTGAAAACTAATCACAATTCTAAAAGCCTCGCATCCTGATGTCTAAGGAGCAAACTGGGGCGATTATAAAAATAATAAACCGTATTCTTCCCCCATCTTATGCTAAAATTTTCCTAAAATCTTCTGCTAAATAAACTGCGTATATATTTCCACCATCTTCTGCTGGTAATTAAATTCCATGTGTGTATCATGGGGATATGGAAGGAAGTGGAAATATATACGGTTATAATTCACGCCCATCGTGCCGATGGTAAAACTCAGTTTTACTTTTACTTTTAGTTTTACTTTCCTATTATCTGACGTCTGCGCGTAGTGACGTAATATATGACCTTTTGTGTTTTATTGAATAAAAGAGAAACACAAGTATGGATTATGGACATTTTCTTTTAATCAAATAATGCTAAACTATAATACACATGTTCCAATTGTGGCACAAAATGTCCCATGTTTCTTTCATTTATCATTTTTCAATAATGTTTTCATAAGGAATGGATAGAAAAAAAATATCTTAAATGCACTCCGTCCGAAATGTGAACGATATCTACAAAATTTGAAAGAAATTTCCTTCCCCAGATTCATTGTGATTTTGAGTTATCGTGTTCAGAGAGATATATATAATAAGTAAAATTCGTTTTTTACATTCAATCGAAATCTGGAAGTCAAATTTTTTGACAAATATAGTACTTTGTTTTCGTATACTTAATATGCACATAAAAGAAATATCTTGTTACATAAAGTAAGCAGGATCTTACTCAATCAAGCAAGAGAAATTTTAATTTTAGAGTTCAGCAACTAATTAATTTTTTTAAAACTAAACATGCAAAATTATTTTGTAATTATTTTTGTTTTAAATAAAGCTAATTTCATTAAAGGAAAGTGTACATACAAGGAAAGTGTTTTGAAACCCAAATAGTTTTGAGTTTAGTGATTTTGTTTCTTTTTAGAAATGATTTTTCCTAAATAATATAACTTTCTATACTTTTATTTTCAAGTATAGTCCCGCTAATTAACATGAGAAACCATTTATTAATATTTCTTAATATACGAAAAGTCCTACTCAATATTTGAACAATTTAGAATACCCATATAATTTTCTTCAACAAGAATGTTAAAGTGTGTTACCAAAATATACCTTTATAAATATACCTTTTCTTGTAACTTCCTTAAGATATAAAAAAAGAACCTTAAGCCTCTTAATGAAATTACTTTTTAGTTTCTATTTGAAAGAAAATTAGTAATATTAATAAAAAAATCATAAACGGTAATCTTAGAGAACAAAAACAAAATTCCTAAAAAACAAAAACGGCATATAAAAACAAAAAAAGTATAGTAGTCGTTTAAAAGTCTCACATCGGGATCTTTCTGAATATCTACGTTTCGTAATCTCCCGTGTCCTCATAACTCAATTTTTGTTTAATGTATTTCTTCGTATTTAGGTAAACACGACGATTCAAAAAGTCTTAAACTGGAAGCAGCAGATTTGATGCGCTCGCTTTTGCGCCAAATATGTGGCCATTTTAATAATAGAAAATTTGTATATCTATATGTCCAAGTTAACCCGAAACTAAAGTCACAGTGGCATATACAGCCGAACGAATAAAGTGACACGCGGAATATACATTTGTATTAAGTTATTAATTAAATTTGTCAAATGGTTGTAAGTGTTTAGTACGAATACTGGATTGTACGGAAATGCAATAACTGTGAGCCCCAGAAGGCCACGCAAATGAACAAGTTTTTTAATACTATGCCATATACACATGGATAGCATTTGACAATTTTCTCTTCAGTTTGTTAAATGTGATTTGCTAATACCTATAACACGTACTTTGTTCGTTAGAGTAGCTCTCCCTGATGGGTTTAGAGAACAATGATGTTTTTTGATATTTCTCCTCATCATATATATGCTTGTTATATCAATTAAAAAGTGACCTCTTAAGAATAAGAATCATTGACGGTTTTGACAGGATGCTGTATTTCTTGCAATTTTTTCTAAATTTGAAAAAAAAAACTCTTAATTAGGAGAACTTGAGCTTGAATGAGCTTACGAGTAATCATTTAATGCGTTCAGACAAAATAAAGACGTCAGGTTAAATTCCTAAAATTTCCTACAATAATATCAAATTATATTAATTAAAACACCGAAATGTTTTAAAGAATAAATTAAATGATTTAGATTAAGTAAAATCCACAAATATACTGTTACGAAATTTTCCTTGTGTGTATATTTGGAAACAATGCAATGAGCAGGATTTTACAAAAATAAAGCCCTTTATTTTTATCGAAGTCTAAAATTCTAAAGTAATACAAAACAACATCGATCAACAAGATATATCGTCGCACAATCGCAAGTTCAGCAGTTTTCTTGCTGTCCAAAACTCCAATTACAGTGCCCTTGGTCAAGTTCAAGTTCAATGATATGGTTATCGAAGCACCCGTCTTTTTAGCAAAAGACTATCTTCTTAATGATGTGACTGTCTTAAACATTACTTTTAATTTGATGATATGCACTGCAGAGCATGGGAATATTGTGTTGAGTAAGGGAGAAATCGTTCAGCGAAAGTTCATGAAGCTAGCTTTTTGATTGGTTTAGAATGTGCTGGTGATCGAAAAGCGTGTTCTTACTGGCTATTGGTGGTGTTGAAGGTGCGGGAATATGCTAGTGGACAATGTTTGGGGGACTTTTGATTTTAGGATTGGGATCATACTTTGTGAGATTATTGATTGCTTCATTATCAATATTATTAAAAAGTTTTTGGTAAGTTTTCGGATGAATTTTTTAAGAGAGGGGTAGTTCAGGGCTATTTAGATTTCACTTTTTGAGATACAGCTACGTGCTTTACAAATGTGTTTTAAGATTTTATTTTGCTGTTATTCTAAGATTCTAAGTTTTTAAAATTGCTTTTAGCGGCATACCCCCAAGCAGAGCAAGCATATGCTATTTCTGGGCACAAATACTGCCCTGGGTCTTGAATGCTTGCCTTTTTATAGTCTCTCCACAGGAAATGATGTCACTGACAGGAAGTGACGTAATCATAGGAAAGTACACCAAGCTTCTCGGAAGAAATAGTCTCGGTTGATAAAATGTACAGACTATCGGGATTTTTCTAAAAAATTCCTTTTGTCACCAAGCTCTGAGATCTATGATGTGACACCTAACAGCATCTAATACAGATGACTATACTGGGAAGCAACTTTACAGACTGGTAGCAATGATCTTTATTGAAACAAAATACTGGAGTTATCCATTCAAATTAATATTTAAGGATTCCATTTTACTGAGCTCAATTATTCCTGGATATATTTCCATGCTTAAATGGAAATATAGGAGAATATAAAGATATTTTCTTTTTAATGAAACTTTAATATGAGATATGTCTTTTCAGAAATTCCTTCCGGAAAAAAAATCCTATGCTAAGCTAATGAAATAATGATGCGTTTCTTAAATCATCACAGTCAATGTGATTTTGTAGAGTGCCAAAATATTTTAATTCTGAATTTCGGTTAATGAATCATATATGATATGTTATACGATTAGATCTATCATTTTACTAAAAGAATATACCTTAGTTTTTATCAAATTATTTTCTCTTAAATCAATACACAATTTTTGAGTATTATTTCCGAATTCTCGAAAATTCTGAAAACTATTCTTTTAAAAAACTGCAAATAAAATTGTAAAGAACATAACTCAAGAACACTACAGAATACGCAAGAATTTTATCCCATTATGTTCTTAAGAATTCTTGTTCTTGGAACAAATTCCCTTTAAAACTTAAAATTAATGAGTGCACGTACTTTTTTCATTCAAATAAACTCTATTGTTGTCTTAAACAAAACTAAACAGATAACTTAGAATAATTGGAATACTAAAAGGATAAGTGGTTGTGCCAAGTGTGTTTAGCTCAGCAGTTAAATTTTTAAAGAACAAGTAAATAATCAGATTGGAGAAAACTAGGCATACAAAAGATTTTTTTTCCTTGGAAAGGTAAAGTACCTGCAAAACACGAACGGTTAATTGGATGATCTCGTTGTTTTTACCCGGTAATAAGAAATTCAACAAAAGTTTTTTTCAAAAAAAAATGAAATGAATGTTAGAGAATGAAAGCAAATGCATTAAGGATCTTGTTAAATTTTAAGATTGAAAGAACTCAACAAATTCCAGTAAATACGAATTTTTTCACTCATGATTTAAATTGCATTGCATTAAAACAAGAGCTGTGTATTTTTTCTTCTTTCCAATTTTTTGAAAGAAAGAAAAGTCCTTGAGAGTGAACAAAACCACAATGAAGAAAAAAAAAGAATTAAAGATTTCGAAAAAAGAAGCTCTCCACCATATATTCCCGAGGAAACTTTCGAACACAATATTCTCTAAAAGTTTTCAATAAAGTAGAACGAAGAAGAAGAAAAAAAAAGAGAAATTTTAAACCCCAAAACATGAAAGAGGCTTCCAGTTCGTAGAATTCTTTCTGAGTTTTGTTTTTCTTGTCTAGACTGTTTTACAAAAATGCTCGTAATCCAATGTTTCTTTGGACATTGTTGGACAACAATTCTTAAAAAAAGGGAATGGTTTTTGATATAATTTTTTTTCTTTTTTGTCGGCATAGAGGTAACCTGGTCGATTCTTAATTCAATGCTTCGTTCATGAATAAATGCATGAAAACCTGACACTTGTTTATTTGTAAAATTCTGTTTTGATGGTAATTCACTGTTTTCAGGAAATAAAACGTGACGCTAAAATTATCATTTATATAAAAATAACTACGAAATTCTTTTCATAAAATATCGTATGACTTATCATATTCTTATAAACATTTGTTTGTAATTTTATTATTTTTTTACCTTTCGAATCGTAACATCGTGTAGGAAGATTTGCCAGAGGAAATTTATAAAATGCAGTAAAATATTTTTTTTCTTTCTCAACTTTGACTCTTAGCGTGTTTTGTGAAATATATTTACACATTTGTTTTGGGGAAATCTGTTTCACAATTTTTTTTTTTTTTTTTTTGCTTTCGAAATATATTTACACATTTTTTTTGGGGAAATTTTTTTTTTTTTTTTTTTTTTTTTGCTTTCGAAATATTTTTTTATATCAATCACTAACATAACCCAAATCATTTTTAAAAAAAGCTTTATTCTAAGTGCTGAGTATTTAGTGTTGAATCAATGCTTGTTAACGTATATCAGTGTGTGTGATACTTGAATTCTTACCATTTTGCTGTTGCTATAGTTCTGTATTTCCTTCATTAAATTATAGTTTGTGCATGAAAATTTATGAAATTCAACAAAATGAGTTTTCTTCCCACCTCCGACTCATAATGTGAAATGTTTTTGTTCATTGCTCATCGAAATGTTGCTCTTTAATACTTTCAAATTATTATATTTTAAAAATATCTTATTGATTTTGAATAATTTTGCTGTCTTTTAAATTCACCAAAGCATATAAACAAGCCACTCTTCTAAGGATTGTGTGTTTGATTTAATTAATCGTATATCTGTTAATTTATCGTATATCTATATATATTTTGGGTATTCTTATCATTCTGCTATCATTATAGTGCTGTACTTTCTTTATTACATTATTTCTACTCTTATAAATGTACTGTAATATCAATTATCTATTATATGGGTGCTTAAAAAATGTGTAATAAAGATGTTCTTTCGAACTAAAATATATTTTTTAATTTTTTTTTACATAAATACCTACATTAAGATCTTTTTATTTGTCAAATCGTGTTTTAATCATGATTGGAAGCTTTGAATGTTTGTTTTCATGTTTCATACGTATATTCTGTATGTTGAACAAGATGAAGCTTGTTCTGAGTATCACGTCACGTCGCAATTGAAGTACATGCCTATCATAAGTTTTCCTCAGTCACCTCTTTCGTCGCTGCACCTTTATGGAACTAGAGAATCGTTGTTATTTGAGCAAATTATTCATTAGAATCAGAACTCTTATAGGCCACAAACTAGAGAGGATAACGCTGTTTGGATGTTTTGACCGCTAATTTGGCATAAGATTGAATCTATGTAACTGACTTAAGAGTCAGCACTTTATCATTATAGATAATCCATGATTGGATGCTCTGAGTGTTTGTTTTCACATGTCATACGTATAATCTATATGTTTTTAACTTGTGAAATCTGTAATGACTATTTGGTGTCAAATGATACTTTTCACTTTTTTTCCTTAGAAATGGTCTAATCACATATGAATGGTCACATATGAAAAATATTTTTAATACGTAACTGGAGACGGGAGTCAAAATGACTCCACGTTGTCCATTGCCTCTGTTTTATCTACTTTTTTTTTGGTTTTTGAATAAAGTGATCTTCTCAGTACCTTCAAGTATTTTAGAAGTATGTTGGTAAAAGTTCAAATTTGAGCTTTTACCAACTTTTCAAAGCTAAACTTTTACTTTTACTGAACTTTTTCACAATTGAACGTTCCTCACTAGCTCTGATTAACTCCTTTTTTCGTCTTTTAATGCAATGGTCTCTTCAGTAGCTACAAATAGTACTTTTAGCAATATGTTGGTAAACGTTCAAATTTCAAAACATGCATGTAACCGAGTTATTCTTTTTCAAAGTTTTCGTCGCTATATATGGAATCATTGATTCCACGTCTCTGAAACTGTGATTGAAAGAAATATATAACACACCAGTTCATTTCTACATTTTTCATATCGCAATCCATATTGTATTCTTCATTTTTAATTGTTCAATTCCAACATTAATTATCATTAGTGTTGTCCTCCTAGAGTATTTATATAAAGTTACTTCATCAAAAGGTTGTTTAGTATTTTCTAGTTATATCTTCCCAACCTATAATATTACAACATTAATATTAATATTTTTGGTAAACCCAAAATGTTTAGAGTTTACAAAATAAATTCCAAAGATGTTTATGAAAGACAAAAAACAACGAAGGGTTATTTTTTTAAAAAAAAACTGTGATAAGAAAATTTATGCCTTTAGTTACTGGTTAAAATTCTGTAACTTCTTGAGCATTACAGTATATTTTTATAATTTCATTTAATTGTAAACATAAGTAAAAATATTGTAAAAATAATAACTTATATTTATTTTCATGTACAATATTTCAATTCTGCACTGGCACGTTGATTTTTGAATTTTTTATAAATTTCCTTCAAGGCTTATAAATAGCTCTTAAACCAGAGAATGGTATATTTCCTTAAGTGGAAACAGTTTATTATAAATTTATGTCTGAAACCATGAAAATATTCTTTCCTCGTACTACGATTTCCATCAATTTTGAATATCAGGCTTTATCAATGATAACGAAATAAGCTCATTATATTATCTGAGAAGGAACGAAGTTGATATTTTAATTCCAGAATTCACGTTTGTTACGATAATAGAACATTTAATTAAGTTCCGAAGGATATTCATATGATATTTTCGATACCTCATTACGGCTTTCGTGCTATTGTTGCGAAATGCAATCACTGAGATAATGGAATCCAAAACGTATCAGAATTACGACTCATTAACAATGAAAAGTAAGCTTTATGTCGAAAGAATAATTCATTTTCAGCTTCATTAATAAACAACAGAAATCATAATAACACAATAGTAATCAGTGTGTCTACTGAAATTCATTAAATATGTTTCTTAAGATAGTGTTAAAACACCTTATGTATAGCCAGTCATTTAATATAAGTAGATAATAAATGTAGAGAACCGAATCTATGATAAACAACGTTTTTCTATATCGTTTGGCTGGTCTTTTAGTAACATATATAAATAAAATAAAATAAGTCTTATACCCATACAAAAATAATTCATTAGGTTGTTTAATAATTCCGTATTTGTATGACTGAAGTCTCGCTTCGAATCTATATAAAAGTTATTTTGGGAGAGGTCTTATTATATTGAGCAGGAAATGGAGAATTGAATATTTTATAAACACTGTATGGATGGCTTTCTAGATCTTCTATGCTCTCATGCTATTAATAAGAAATTTGAGCATCATCGGAATCAATATTTTCTTCACAAAAAGGAATAGATGTGCACACGACAAAGCAATCTACTATCTAAAAACTGTAGAAAAGAAATTTACTGAGAGTTTACTATTATTAGCTGTTTGTTATTACAAGCGTGTGTTATAGCAATAAAACAGTTTATTTAGAACATAGAACTTGTGGATGGGGATATTGTTACGCAGAGGGGAGACACATGGCGCTAGTTGTCTCAAACCTGAAACCAGAAATAGCGACAGTAATGGCAAGACGTCTAGGCAAGTGGTCCCACACAGAGGTGAGAGTCTTAATAAGATTTCTTTGGATCACGAACACATCGTTGAAGTTTATGGAGGTGACAACAGAAATAACAGATGGACAGGAGTAAACAATAGATGGCCAAATGGCATCGTTCTTTTAAAGCGGACAGAAATATAGATATAAATCTTTAGGTGGGAGATTTGAACCCTCCTATACAGCTCCGACTGGCATTGAAGAAAAGCTTATCCAAAACAAGGTTAACATCAGATGGGGATGTTGAAAAAGGTACCTAAAACTGGCTGAATAGGGAGGGACTCGATTGCTGCCAAGAGGGGTTAAACAAATTGGTCCTGAGTTTTGATAAACGTATGAACAGCTTTGGTGATTTAATTTGAATTATCAAGCAATATCGTTAGTTAACAGTTTAAGACACATCATTTTGTGTGAAATAAGAAACTGAAGCATCTTGAAAAATGTTTGTGTATTTATGCCAACATACATAACTTTATAAAAAATTGAGGAATTTGGTGGGTAGTATAATTTTCATGGGAAGGAGTTAAAATATGATATTGTCATCAGAAATACATAAGTTAGTAAATTTTCATCTGGTACAACAGAAGAGTTAAAAATCTGTTGCAAAATTGAATATTTCATAAGATAAAATAAAGTTAAACAAATTCAAAGAAAAACTTTTAATATAATAATTTTATTAGTGTGCTAAAAAGGAGAAATTCTACTGCATATTTCATTAAATTCAATTATTTAATTCTGATTTTAATAAAAATTGTCTGCCGCCTTTTAACACATGTAAGTGTACAAAATTTAAAAATTAAGACAGAACTAAACTTATGCAAAAAATTAATTTTAAAATTTTATATTTACAATTTTACTCTTTTATCATTCAACAAAAGTGCTTAGAAAGCCTTGAATTATGATTGCCATTATTTTATTTCTAAACAAATGTGCTTAAAAAATCTTAAATACAGACTTGAAATCAAGAATAAATTTCATTTTATGAGTTTACGGTTCTCTCTAAAAATTTATAATCGTGTGTACATAGTTCACAGTTCAGAATTTAATCTCTTCCACAATTTCTTTAGTAAATTATATTTAATGAAATATTTACAATATAAAAAAAATTATCAATAAATTTCTTCTGTACAGCAGAGTTACGAAAAATTTTCTGTTCAGTGGAAGTGGCTAAATAAATACCCACCCAAATATAAAATCTAAGATTGATCAACGATATTTTAATGCTACATTCAATTTATGTGGAGTATCGTTTAGTTTTTTAATCTCCTAAACAACGTTTTAGTTTCTCTTTCACCAAAACTCAGGCTGGTTGCACGCACAGCCCTTTTTTCTGATCGTTTATTTTACCGATGCAGTCATAACAACAGTAGTGTATTGAATTATACTACAGCTTATACACTAGGCGGACAAATGAAGATTTGGTCAATCCACCTTTTATCAGATTCTGTGCAAACGTCCGCTGTCACTAGCGGTTTCGGAAAATCAGATGCAAGACCCCAAATCAATGCAATTAAAGATTTTTTCCTATTCATTGAATAAATCGAAATAAGTCATTTTTCCCCTTTTCCTCTTCATTTGACGACAAGATAATAATGATAGAATTTGTATTCTATTCCTTTCTAATTACCCTTAAGCAGTACATAGTTTAAATAACACGGTTAAAGTAAATTTATCTGCTGATGAAATTATGCTGAATCTTACGACGGAATCAGAATTTAAACGCTGTGTGTGTAAGCATTTGATTTCTGAGAGTGGTCTCGGCAAAATACCGGCAGAAGAAAAAAACGCTATGAGTGCAACTAGCCTTAGTCTCCAAAACTGATATTTCTTCCTCAATAATTAAACAAATGTCGCTAGCAATTCTGTACTGAAATGTGATGGATTAAAATCTTTTCAAATTCTTCCATTTGAACATTACTATATTACAACATTGGTGATAAGGAACGTTTACTAGCTTTTTAATGGCTAGCATTTTGTTTTATATTTTCGGAATCTCTCATCTCCACCATCAGTTCAAATAAAACTTCAATCAATGATTGAAATGAAAGATTTAACTACGATAATGTCTTTTTCCCGGGTGATAAATTTTCTAGATTTATACGATCCTGCGATATTTAATTATTTTTTGTTATTTATTTTTTTCCTTTTGCTTCAATACAAAGAACGATAAATTTTCAAAACTGCCAGAATAGTTATCGAAACGCGGGAAAATATGCTTCAATGTAATTTGGATTTAAATAAATGAAACAAATTACGATGAAAAATCGAATTTTCATTTTGTGATAAAAAAAGATAATGAATATGTTAAAATTTCTATCGAAGTCTCTGAAATTTTTTAAAGGTTTCTCGAACTTATTAGAAACCAGCAGAAATTATAAAATCGTAATCAATATGCAATTTTTAATAAAGTATCACCTTTTTTGTAGTATAGAAAACAAAGAATATTTTAAAATTACTATGCAGATCTATAAAAGAGAGCAACATCTAATTAAACTGATTAGAAAATGTACCAAATTATGAAGTGATATTGTTGGATATATTTTAATCAAATTTTTCTCTTTTTTGTGATATAGAAAATAATAACTACATTCTTACGTTTTAATAACAGTAGGTAAAGTATTTGATTTGTCTGCTTGAACTTATGTTATTAACGAAACAAATTAGAGACGATGTTATTAATTTTGGTAAAAATTTTCTTTTTCTTTTTTTTTCATATATTAAAAAAAGAATTTATATTTTTAAAAATTCTATAATAATTTAGGAAATCTTAAAAGATATTTTTTGTATTTAAAAGAAAACGGAAGAAATTTTAGAATTCTGTTTGTTAGATAAAAAAAGTTAGAAAATTAGAAAGTTTGATCAAAATTGTTTTTACTTTTTAAAATGAAAAATCAAGTTAATAAATTAATTTAAATAAATAATTAACAACATCATGTGATATCGTGTTCATTAAAATTGCATCTATCTGAAATGTAAATGATTAGAGAGTTCTAAATAAATTGGGAGGTAGGAATATTTTAACGAGATCAAACTTGAATAAATTAATAACATAATTTAATAAAGCCATTTGAAAAATAATAAATATGAAATTTATTTTGTGGTTCGATATTGAAATATCTTTCATATATATTTCTGAAAGTTCCAATTTTTCTTATAGTATTTCATATATTTATTAAATATTTTAAAAACAGTAATAATAAAATATTTTTGATTCAATTTTTACTTAAGTTAATAACGAAAATTTTTATTTTAGTGACTTTTTATTCAATAATTATCAAAATCATAACTGATTTTCGCAAGAATTGAGCTTTCATTCATGAAAATCTCGAAATAAAGTTTTTTTACTGTCTTACAATATTTTTGTCAATGAAGAGGGCAAGGTAAATATTATTATGATGAATAGGAGTGCAATACTCTCTTTCGTATTTTTTCCAAATTCTTAAGCCCTCGTCTTCTGACTTTAGTAAATAATTCCTCAGTAATTTCTTCCGAATGTT